>JAODKF010000038.1:2903315-2937022 GCA_026779585.1 Mormyrus proboscirostris | reverse complement strand
GGGGTTGGGGCGGGGGGGGGGGGTGGGGGGGGGTGAGTTCTGGGGGCCAGGTCTTCCGTCACAGCTCTCCATCTCCTTCCTTGTTCACAAGATAATATAACACCTACATAACCTTAGGGTGTGCTTAGGGTTGTTAAGATTTTCAGCTGGTGATTTTCAGTATGTGCGTTTAAGCGTTTGATTGGTACAGTAAATATACTGTATTAGCAAAGCAAAAATATTCACAGTCTGTCACAGATGAGTAATCTGCTACAGTGTATGAAATACTGGCAACTACACATGATAAGATAAATGCACTTTGACTTGTAATTCTACACATTAGCAAATACCTAATGGTTGCTGTGCCTTCTGTTAAATGCTAGGGTTGTTGACCAAGTATCCGTAATACACAACAGAAGGGACAGCTAGCACGGATAACAGTTCTGCTTTGCAGATGAAACTCTACGACTTGCTCCTGTTTTAAAACACTGAACACTGCTTAAATGTTAACATTCCATTCCCCCAAAATTAAAACACTTGCACATTTAATTGCCCTACCTGTAACTATCAAACCAAATGCATTTCCATCCCAGTCCATTTAGGCCCCATTACTGCCCTCTCAGTAATCGCAGATGAACTCCCGCTGATGTATGCAATAATGCACTGTAGCGGCAGATGTAAAATCTGCCCAAATAGACTTTGGACTGTGACACTGCAGCCAGATCCAAGTGATTAAGCAAACGCTTTTGAAACCTATCTGCCGGGAAGCAGGATGCCAGGCATTAATGGCCCACAGTCATAGCTCTTTGCTAAATGTCCATCCTTGCCAAGTTTGGCTCGGTATAAAGAGAACGCATACAGTCCGATTTTATTTTTAAACTGCAAATAATGCATTTGTGGGAGCACAGTCACCTGATAGCAGATAATTTTTCCTATTTGTTTTTTTTTTTTTGGTAATCTATTATTATTCCTATGGAGCATGACTCACATTCCTTTGAACTTTGAACTGTTACCATCAGCAACTGGAGGTGGTTCAGGGAACCCTGCTTCACGGTGCCATCACCGAAGGCATCCTGCACACCTCCTGCTTTGGAAGCTTGGAATTTTAGAAGTTGATAAAGGTCACCGTCTGCTCTTGTCAGGATTCAGCCAGCGCTCGGGAAGTCCACGTCAAGACGAGTCCCCTGTCTATGTCACAGAAGTGACCGTGATGGTAAAATAAAAGGGTGCAATATTCTCAGTGATGTTCTCCATAAAACTGAATACGGTTTATGAATGGCCATCTTGGCTTCTTTAAATCATTAGACAGATTAGTGTAGTGTGGTGTGAAGCCACAAAGTGCTGAAAAAGTTCAGGATTAGCGGGAGAGAACAGAGCTGGCCGATTCTGCACCCCAGGCCCTATTTATATTCCTGTCTAGTACATCAAAATGAAACAAGAAAAACAATGACTCTGCAAGCAAAAAGCAGGAAGAGATCCTTTTCAGACAAAGAGACATTCTGATGCACTACAGGAACTGTTCCCATACAGTGACTTCATTAACAACCATTGTAATTAAAATATACATGCAATCTTCAAATGTCGCTAATAAATCTTCAGCAAAGTAACTTTAATATTGTTAACATGTTGTAGAGGTATAGCTGCTCTGACAAACAATATGTTAACGGTGTTACATGTAGAATTTTTTTTACTTATACTGATCAACAGAACAAGTCCTGCAAACAGCTCAGCCAGAAACACAAAATATTCTTCTGCAGATGAAGCGATAGCTGTGAATCTGCAATGAGACGATTAAGCGACCGGGAGGAATGTCAGTGTAGTGTCATACTTCGATGGCAGCTTTTCAGCAACTTGGACAGAGTGACATCCCCTTAAATTCTCATCCAACTGTGTCGTGAAATCTGCTTACACAGGTTCATGTTTACACAGCTGCCTCCTAAAAGCGTATTGGGGACTTAGGGAAACCTTAACAGGAGCAAAACATGATGTAAACAAGCAGAAAATCAGCCCTAAATTCAACGCATAGATTTTTCTAAAAAAAAAAGAACAATGCGTGATACTGCAAAACGCTCCAGGAAAGCAGCATGCAGACGTTATTTATAACCACATGATTTATTCCCATATGAGAGACGCGCAGTCATACTTTCCCTGCAAAGCAGTGACTCAGCACTTCCTGCATTTATAAGCAGTCACCATGAGGCTGGTCTCCCAGAATCACACATGATTTATTCCCATATGAGAGACGCGCAGTGATACCTTCCCTGCAAAGCAGTGACTCAGCACCTCCTGCATTTATACGCAGTCACCATGAGGCTGGTCTCCCAGAATCACATAAGCAAACAGTGACCTTATGGTTTACCAGTTTAAGGAAAAGCTGACGCTAGCTATGCAGATAATGCTGCTACAAAAACTCCCATAATTATGCTTAATATCCGGATAACACCATCTCGTGCTCTCCCTGTAATCACGCCCACTAGACACATCTAATGTTTCCCATCATTCCTTGTAATACGCTTCTCTCTCACTCTTGAATGCTCAGGGATGGGAATGAAGCCATCCAGTGATGCCGCGCCCATATTACAGTGGATGAAGCCATCCAGTGATGCCGCGCCCATATTACAGTGAATGAAGCCATCCAGTGATGCCGCACCCATATTACAGTGGATGTAACAACAGATCGATACCCCCAGGCTTCCTAAACAGCTGAATATAGCGCAGTAATGTAATACACGACTTCTCCCGTAATGGAGAATGACTGCCGCGTTTATGGGATGCACATCCCTCATCTACCCGTGCACCATGACTTTGATTGACGTTCTGCCAATAACCTCCTGCTAAAGGGTATCTGTAACTGGATACCATATCTGTTCATAGAGCAGGGATTTAGTCTACGCCATTCCCTCCCCACCGGCTTCCGTAGGTCTAGTATGTTACTTGGACTCGGCCCAAACATCCCACCTCCCAGTACACGGGTAGTAAATGGCTTTCACCTTCTCAAATGCGATAATGAAGTCGGGTCTCTTCGCATATTCTGCTGTACACAGTGACCCCGCCTGAAGGACTCGGAAAGTCACAGGGACATTTTCCTTGCTGCACTAACACTGGGCCATGCACTAACACTAACTGGCCTTATGGGGTGAATCAGTGAATAAAGAGTAATTTTGACTTATGCACCAATAAACAGAGTTAGAGGCAAAACTGGAGCAGTTCAGTCCTAACAAAGTAGATGTGGAGTGTAAATGAGACCCTCCGCTAATCACCTTGAGCTTTGCTGAGGAGCTCACTGCACGCGCACTGCCCCACTGGCAAAGTCATTCTCATTTTTCATTCCAAATAAATAAGATCATCTTCACTTCCGATTAAATTGTAGCTCGATTGCATAAGGGGTCATGGGACTTTGACGGTCCCGATCACTCTCAAACGGCTCACATTTCTGCTCAAGTCGATACCACCAGGAGACATTGGGTGCAAAGAAAAAATCCAGACATTTAAAAACATTACAAATCGTCTGTCATGGTTTTCGCTTTATTGTTTACACCAATGTAATACTGAATAGGGTGTTAAGTAATGGGCTTCTGAACAAAAGCAAATTTTAAAAGGATACCATGACAACATTATTGAAATTGCCACAGCAACAGCAAGAAATTCTGCAGCCATACAGGATGAACGTGAATTAAGATGGGGTATTGTAGTATTGTAACAGAGCAGCATGCTCAACTGATAAAGTTTTTATTACCCTGTCATTTTGGCCTTTAATTGCTAATTAAAGGGAATACAGATTCCAATGTATCTGAAATTCCAATCACAGGGATTCCAAGTGATATCACTTCAGGGATTTGGGGAAAGTTTAATAAGTAAGAAAGTGGGTCTGCATTTTTCTCCAGATAATGTCTATCTCTTCTGACAAGAGAATCCTTCTCCTAGGCTACAGGCAGGACTGACCTTTTCTGTGCACGCTTCTCTGGCAAGAAAAATAATCACTGGTAAGGACAATGCTTAATTGATGCGACAGGTTGCAAGGATATAGCGTTTCAGGACAGGTGTGGAGTAACGAGATTTATATCTCTGACAGGTATCCATCACCTTTAGGTTTTATTGATGCAGTACACTGTGTACTTCACTGTTTGCATACAGCGCTCTCAAAATGCACTGTCTGCACTATTATAAATGTCACATAGTTTTTGGAAGTAGATTTATAATGGTATTCAATGTAAGGCTACGGCGTGGTGATATTTGACAAAAAAACTGTATTCTTGTGATGTATTAGACCTTAACAGTTTCACAATGTTATATAATCTTCACCTGTAGTCCAGGAATGCTGCCTAAAAGCTTCTCAGTTTACCAATTTTCATAAACATAGAAAAGCATGACTCATACATAACAAACAGCGAAAGCGTCAATCCGTCCATCACCCCTCCAGCCGTCTTCCGGCTGCTTATCTTGCACAGGGTCACAGAAGACAGGATTAATTCCCAGCTATATAGTCACCGTGTTTATTTGCAGAATGCATAGTCTCAGTGAGGAGATTGGCTGTTGTAATTCCCCCGTTAACCACTGTGCTGCAAAGCTTCATGGGACCTGTTGGGATTGTCTCCAATGTAGGTGCCAAAGACTCATGGCAGGAAGGCCAGCTCAGCTGCTCTCCGCCTTCTTCTCACCACTGTTCAGTATTAGGCTTAGCAGATATGGATGGACGGTTAGCCTTAACGCCAAGTTAGCCCCATCCATCTTGCAATGACCTTACCCCAAGCTTAATTCCCTGATTTGGCAACATGCTCTTCCACAAATACACAGCCTTCTGTGCAGATGCATACGGAAATGTAGGTCCGCGCCAAGTTTCTCATTTACATTCCTGCACGGTACATCGAAATAAAAATACAATGGAAAAAAAACACAAATCAAACAAGGATCCTCCTTCTCGCTTCCATCAGTTTACACCCCACAGACAGTTTTGCATGTTTTTCTACCTCAAATCTTTACCTGAATTTTATTTTATTCAGTCGCATCGCCCTATGGGTGCAACGCCTAACAGTGATTAAATAAGCACAGAAAATCCAGCTTACAACAAACTTTTGTGTCTGGTCAGCAAGTGCTTTTCACTTGCCCAGTCATGGCTATTTTTGTAGTTGTCCCCAGCCAGCAGAGGAACTCTAATGACCACAGAAGCAGGCCGCATTTCGGCCGGACTGAACTTTTGCCAGGGAAAAGAATAAATCAATTCTTATAGTCCTCTTTGTTATTTTAATGTGGGGTCTTCAATCACACTGTGCCACAAGTTTTAATAAAACATTTCAGCCAGAACTAGACAGGTTGTCTCTGATATGCTATCAGACTGGAATATAAGCAAATAAATTTTAAAAAAATGTGGGGGAAAAAATATGTCGGTGAAGCTTGAATACTAGGCTGTGTTGCCTCATCGGTAAAGGTACCAGTCCTTAATATAACTGGGTGCTTTAACTGTAATCTGAGGATTATACCTGTTTCTCATTTTCCCTCTGTCACAGACATGTGGAGGATCAAGATGTGTATCAAAGTGTGTGGTGGTCATGGATCTGCCCACAGCAAAATACCTTCCTGGGACCTGAGGACTTGTGGGTAATGTCAGAGAATATTCCATTTGTCCTTGTGTACAGAGTACAGGGTGGCAGATGCCCCCAAAACACACCACAAGCATTTAAAAGCTGCTTACAAACCATTTGCTGTTACACGACTGCTCAAGACAGCTGATGGGGTTCACTGTACAAGTTTCCCAACACGACCTGACGCCTAAAAATCACTTAGAAAGCAATAAAGAAGACGCTCCGTCCGCTGAGAAAAGGCACTGGAGTGTCTTTCACGTTCAATACCACCACGGATGTATAGAAGGCATGGAGAACTGTGCATAGTCACGAGTACCACAGAAGGAGGGAGGAAAGAATGGGTAGGGAGGGGCTACAATCCTGGGTTTCTGCTACCTTCAACATCAGCCACGTTTGTGTGATGAGCTCAGACTTTCTGTGGGATGCTGCGGGGCATGACAGCCTGGCCTGGCGTTTAAGTCAAGAGGCTAGAGAAGAACATGCTGTAACTGCTGGAGCAGCCGCTTGCGTAATCAGTGCCCACACGAGCGGTCTGACCCCACTGAGCCTCTGAGGACTCTGCCCCAAGCCCTTTCAAGGGGCTGGCTGGTTAGACACCTCGCTCCCCATGGCACAATGTCTGGGGTGGTGGGGGGGTTTCATTCCTCACAGAGAAAAGGGACAGCCCCCAAGGGGTCCAGATCCCCCCCCCCCCCGACCCCAGATCTTACAGAATCAGCATAGCCTTCCCGCCTAGCCGTTACTCATCCAGGCAGCAGCTGGCCGCCTCCAGCAGATGCTAGCAGGTGCGTTTTCTGGGGTTTAAGCGCCCTGACTATCCTGACCTGCTTTTCCAGGGGCCACGCCCTACACTCCCATGGTAATGCTCAGCTGTCACCCCCACCCCCCCGTCACCCGATCCTCCAAAGCATTCCGCTGTTAACTCCCCAGAAGATCTTGCATCCTTAATATCAAACAGTCTACTTGACTTTTGTCTATCCCAATCTGCACATTTGTGTTCATTAAATAGGCCATTTAAACTTACTTAAATAGTGGCTCCTTTTATGCAGTTGGATATTTTTACCAAGACATATTAGATGTCATGTTCAGACCTCTTAACAAACAGTATCTGTAGACATGCAGCCGGGTGCTTGCTCAGCCTGCGTGACGTATCTGCCTTAAATGCTGTACCTGCTACCAGGCGCCACTGAAGACACTTAATGCCACAACTTGTGCAATATTACCCAGCTCCTCAACGAAAACCTGAGTTGGTATTATAAAATATGCATATCTAATTTCCGGTTTTCTTTTGCACAGGCTGCTAATATTGCATTCACCAAATAACTGCAACATTATCTCTGTTTAGTACTTACTTTCAGCATCAATAAGCTACTGCCTTTCTGGGAGACGTGAGTCTGCCATCACCGATCCGCTCTGCAGCAATGTGCACATCTCCACCTCCTTCTCGCTGCCTGCGCCGTGCTGAAGCCCCCAAACGCTTCCTCATAGCCAGCAGCACATCCCCTTCTCATCTCACCTGGATTTATGCGTAGGTTGCATATGCCACTGACGACTTGGCTCAGGTACAGGTAATACCTCTCGCTTTCAACAATAGCGGTGTTGAAGATGAATGAATCTGTGTCCCCCCAGTAGAAATAAGTAGGTCTGACCTAGTAGTTTGAACGAGATTTATACTGCAGCTCAGAGCAAAATGTATACATAAGAGGCCAGCAGTAAACCAACAAGTGATCCAAGAGTCATATAAAATGTTTCATTGTCATACCATCAGCAGTGTTCCGTAGTTCATCCTGTAGAGTGCGGTTAAAAATTCTCTCCTTATATTGGAAATGAAATATCCTACCAAACAATCAGTCTGTTTCGCTCGGCTTTGCAGCTGTTTTAACAAACAGCGCCACTCATTGCTTTCCCTCTCGCCCTGAAGGCATCCCGCTGGAAGAACAGCGACTGAAACTGGACCCCTGTCCGACAGCTTCTCTTCCACACTCTCATTCCCAGGTCCCGTCTCGCTCCTCCTTAAATGATGCACCCTTCCCATCTCTCTGGCAGTTAATGCATGTACGGCGGATACTCAAGCCCTAAAGCCCTAGAAGAGAAAGCGATTGACTTCCTTTCACATTAAATCCAGGAGCAGCTATATTTATTTCTCCCAGCATTTGAAAATGAGGGTAGAGATCTAACTTAAAACCGGTTGCACGACATTCACCCCGAGTTCCACATATTTTGTTGTAAGACAATATATAAATATGTAAAGTTTTAACGAAGAGAATAAATGTACACTGTGTTCTAAAGGTAAGCTTTATATAATCCTCCGGGCAAATGTATTAGCTACACTTGCCTAGTACTGGGAAGGTTTGTGTCTACAGAACAGCCTGAATTCTTCAAGGTATGGATTTAACAAGACGTGGGAGAATGTCCTGATGGTGTCTGCTCCATGGCCTCTTTGCGCTTGAGGCCTCCTGTTGGCCTTAATGAGCCGCCTTTTCTCCTCCGGTGTTTTCGGCAGCTAGACCGTGGCTGACTGGACGTTTTTGGTGTTTCACACCATCCCTCTGTAAACTCGACAGCGTGTGGTTCCCAAGAGGACGGCTGTTTCAGAGATGCTGGGTCCGGCATGTATGACACCAGCAGTCATCACACCATTTAAAGTGCTTAGATAGTCCATTCCATTCCACTGTTGAATATTCACCAAAAATCCTGACTGTATCTGCATGATTATATACTGGATCACAACCACATGACTTTCCGTTCCCGGGATCAGTCACTTGGAGCAAACGAGGTGGAATACCAAACAAATGATCTATTAAGCACAAGGCAGAACAATGAGAACTTCGCTGAGTTTTTTCCTCCTTTTGCCCTAGATGTTGTTGCAAATTTCCTTAACTTTTAAATCAACAATCTGCTAAACTGATATCACCCTCTTCTCTTTCTAACAACATTACAGGTTAGAAACAAACACACAGCAGATAGTATTGGTGCCTAGGACTGAGAACCAGAATTATAAAAAACACAGTGTAATTATAGTAAAACTTTAACATTATATAATGGCTAGTAAAGATAGTAATGACCTGAAAGGGAAAAAGATAGTAATGCCCTACCAGAAAGAAGGTATCTGTGGAATGGCACATTCATTAATCCTACATTATAACATGGTAGTTAATTTTAGTGTAGCTATGCACCGTAATATTTTAGCAGTGATATACCCAGTCACATATGTGTGATCATTAAAGAGCATGTTCTCAACTGACTCCAGCCCCTTCTCTTCTCCATTTAATACCTGCTTACAAGCCAGAAGGCGGCGAGAGACATTTAAGATTTTAGGGCTGCATAAAATCCCGTCCTTGGGACCCATGTTCAGAGGAGCAGCGTGACTGAGGGCATCAGGGTCAATGACATTGTGCATGGTTTAATGTGCACGTTGCTCTATTTCTGATGTGATAAGGTTTCGACATGCTGATGATGTGTGGGGGTAGCTTATATGTCTCGTGAAGCTGTACTTGTTTCAATAAAAGTGAACTGTTTACTTTTATGACCTAAAATAACAGGGAGCAGACAGATGGAGACAGAACTTATGTACATTCATTAACATGCTTCATGCGAGTGCAAATGCGCTGCACTGGAATTGACTGAGGCCATACATTTTGCAAGACTGTCAGAGCAAAGATATTTTGTGATAGACAGGAAGTTCTGACACTGCACCTTGGACATGGAACATACTCATTCCAGTCTCATTCTGCACACTAGATAATAAATAAATGACTGGCAGGACCACAGATGGGGTATCATTGATGTGGAGACCATATATTGTCCACTGTTACTCTTCCGTTATTATATATATGGTATAGATCTATTATATTGCCTAGAATGGCCAACCCTTAGACTGTTAGCTTGCTCTCTGCCACTGGCTTGTTTATGTTTTATTCCTTGCGTATGTGTCTAAGCACAAAACATTGCCCGTTTCCTAACTACAGTAATACTTTTATTAAACATATGCATTTATATATACATTCCTATTCCCCATACATTCCATTTTTCTATGGATCTCTGTTGCAATGTTAATGTTTTTCTTAACACCACTAAAATCTTATCGGCTCTGATATACGTAGTTCATTAAGCTATCATTTTTATTGTTATATTTCTGGTATCCATGTTGAGTTGGTCCTGTACGTTTTTGTCTGGACAGGAACAACTGCAAAATAAATACCTGGGATTAAGGTATAAGCCAGTGTTCTTTATTCATTAGTAAAGTAGGGCTACATTATTAACCTGCATATAGTCTTTAAGAGATGGGAATCTCGCAATCTCAAAGAGTCACGAAGCAGGACTACCGTGTCATCTCTGAGGTACGACTGCTTTTGTGCGCAGACATGATCCTGCTGATTGCTAAGCTCGTCCCGTTACGTAAAAAGGCAGTGAGGCAAATGAAGCCACGGGGAATGATTGAGCGGCATGCTAAGGTCTGATTGTGTACAAAAAAACACTTTGCTGTCAGAGATGAATGTAGATCCTCATGTAATGATTATGGGTACCGTGTTCATGGAGACTACAGGTCAAAGGTCGGTTATTTTAAGAAAAACGTGGTTCATTGACAGGATTGGACTCCACCAAAACATTAAGCCTACCTATTATGCACAGGTCTCCTGTTTCTCTTCTCTAGCATGAATCAGACTAAAAAGGGGAGTGTTTAAACAGGGAAAAGATCCATTGCGCAGATATTAAATGCCAACATGTCACTTCTTGCTTGTTTCTTAAAAAAAATGATGATGGTTATATGTTTAGGACCTCAAGCAAATAACGTGGTGACTTTCCAGTCACAAGTGGAATAAGTTCAACGATGAGACTGCAAGGCTGCACACTAAAATATTTACTTAATTAATTGCTGCCCTGAATAGGATATAAAAATAAAGACTGATGTAATAGAGGGCCACGTAAGTGGTATGAAGAGGGAACTGGGGAAGAGAAGCAGTTTCCTTTTCATTTTCACCATATTAAGCTCGAACGGTGAATAAAGAAAATTCTGCTTTATTAGATAAAGTTACTTGCCACTTACTATTAATATCTGCTAAAATACCATCTCTTCACCAATAGGGGGTGTTCTCCTAACCCTGATGTGACAAACCATAGATGTGTTTTTTTATATAGAGGCTGTGGTGCAGTGCCCATCCCAGAGATTGTTTGGGATAAGGCAGAGCGGCAGCCAGGACGGGATGCCAGTCCATTACAGGGCATTCAAACGCGCCCAGCGCTGCTCACACTAAGGACAATTTCCCTTGGAGTCACCGGTTCACCTGAAGCGTATCTCTGAGGCGGGTGGCCAGAATCCAGAGCACGTCTGTAAATCCCACAGGCAAACACAGGGAGGATATGCTAAATCAGCAGACTTAGAGCCAGACTCGAACCTGCAGCCCCGGGCGACTGCAATGTTGCTGGCGGTGCCGCCGTGCGGTTAAGTGAAAACACCCGAGTCTTTTCAGGGGATACGTTTGGGCACAGAAAGAAAGATACATATTCGTGGTTATTTTAGCACAGAACAGTTGCATAGTTACTGTTTGTGGTTAATGAGAAATTAGAGTATATTTGCCTTTACAGCAAGTTATGGCATGTGCTGCATTCATTACAAAATAAAATAATTTGCTTTCAAAATCGGGCACTTGTTAAAGGACCCAAGTAAAGCCGGGTTTTACATTCACCCATTAGCTAGTGCTACGAATACATCAATATCTTTTTTTTACATCAGAACGAGTACTAATGCTTGCTGGTATCAGTACTCACTGATACCACTTAGGATAAACAATAAAACACACACAAAAGCATGTGGTGCCAAGTGGGACAAATAATTTTTTTAGCCAAATAATAAAACGTGAAAGCATAATCCACTAAGCAGTCGGCATTGAAACTTGCCGACCACTGGGGGATTGGGGAGGAGGAGCGCTTTGGAAAACGATGAATCAGCACATCATCTGAAACCATCTACAGCCGTGGTTTACAAACACTTTATACCACCTCAGAAAGTATGACGCTCTCTGCGTACCACCATCACTGCATTATGCTTAATCTCCAAGAACAATATACTGGGTAAAAGCTTGTGCTATTTTCACTGCATGACAGTTAGCGTTTACCATTTTCTCTCTGGCGTTTGCTGAATGGTGGGTTGCTGCAGAGGGCCACTGCTGGAAATCTGGCCATACTCTTCGTTAGGCTGAGCTATTAGATGTTTAATCCGACGACTTGTTTTCGTACCTCCTCTTGATATTCTAGCACATCACAGTTTGCAGTTTGCCACACTTTGGTTTTTGTTGTTCGCATTGAAACACGTCCACGCTGCAAGCATGTTGCGGTCCCATTTATCTCGCTTATTAACGCTGATACCTCATCGCCTGGCATCAGCTGTATGCATTGGCACATTGTCACGAGGATAAGCACGAGTACAGGAACACAAATCAGACCTGATACCGATACTATATCAATAACAAGGCACCCCTACTTATTACACAACCAACAACAGACACATACTCCTCCTTTCTGTTGTTGTTTGTGTGGCTCAGCATGTATTGAGTTCTGCTCATTATGCAAAGAGTTATAATTCAGGACAGGGTCCATGAATCGTAAACCCTTCATTCTGTTATACATTATATTGGATAAATGTGACAAATGCAGCTTTTTATACTGTTGCTAGCTTACCCAGTTTTCCCATCAAAGTGTGAATGCGCCTAAAGTTACTAAGCAAACCAGAGCCAGCGCAACTAAAAACCTTCCTTCGTATAGAACTGAATGGAGGCAGAGAGCTGTGTGGCGGTTATTAAAACAGAAAGTGGAAATAAATGGGAAGTACTTAGCAGAATGCCAATGCACTGGGATCCTGCCTCATTACACAGCACTGCCATTTAGAAATAACATGAAATACCTGCAATGTTGAGAAGTCAGATTAGCTACCGGTTTGCTGTCTGATATTGCTGAAAAATACTTGCATGTGTGTGTGTGTGTGCGTGTCTAAGGTCCAGATATAACTTATCTTGTGGGGACCAAATGTCCTCACAACGTGATGAATACTCCTTTTTTGACCTTCCCTTGTATACTCTTGTATTTTGTTTGGTTACTTATGATTATGGTTGTCATAGTTAGCGTTAGCATTTTTCCTATAGAAGTGAATGAGTGGTCCCACAAAGATATCATTACAGGTCTGTGTGTGTGTATGTGTGTGTATCACGATGGCTTACATTAGACTGATTTTTTAAGTAGAGAAATAAATTGTCAGGGTCGGCACCCATCCATCCCAGGACTTCATGTCACTTCCCTGCATGGCCAGCAGGTGTTGTTGGCCATCCTGCTCCCTCCTGTATTTGTACTAGACCCTTGTGTGTTTCCTTTGCTCCTTGGACTGCCATATAGCTCAATGAGAGTATGGCACAGAAGCTGCAACCCTCCAGTTGTAGGTTTGAGACCAACCTGATCTGTATTGTTTGCTTATTGGTGCACAACATATCCCAAGATTCACTGCACCTTTTCATTTCATTTTCAGTAAGAGGGAAAAGCACTATGCGAACTACAGTATTAAGTAATATGATCCGAGTGAGAAATACTACTTGCACGCAAAAACAGCTATCCAAGTATATGACAGTGATGTCCAATTCGGGATCAAATCATTCTTTTGAACCGGTTCTTTTCAGTGAATCAATCGGTTTTCAGATGTAAAAAAATCAGACTTTTTTGTGCATCCATGAATTGCATAGGTCAAAGTGTTAAATTCTAAAAATCTAAAAATAATTTACGTTTACTTTCTGTAAACTGTCTGTAACCACGTTGCCCTCAGTGCCACTCCGCATACCGCAATCTGCTCTATTTGTACTGTGCGCATGCAGGGTGTTATGATTCACTACACCTGACTCTGAGCAATCGACAAGGTAGCAAGTTTGGTCGAAACGGCTGCTATGCAAGTCCCGTGAGACTCATAAGACCCGAAACTCACTAATGAATTATTTTTATTTCTTATAATTACAGTATTGGCCACTGGTATCATTGTTTGCATTAGTGACTTAGTTTTGGAGCTACATTCCCTTAATTCCATTCTGCCCACTGTGTTAATGGTGTGGTGGCGCAGGACTGACTCTACCTGAAAGCATACAAGTTATTTATATATATTTAAAACACGTCAAAACGGGAGACATTAATATGCTTACAAACTGCATTTGTCCCTTCCTATGCTTATTATAGAAATGAGATCTCTGCTGGCACGGCTTTCCCTATCATACCTAATTTTGAGTTTTACTATGCATTTATGAGCTGGAAGTACGAGCTGCATGCGCAGGTACGGCGTTAGCGTTCAGTTCAGTCTTCCAGGGTCCAGATTCATGTGGCTCAGGAGACCGCGAGCCCCTGAGCTGCCGTCAGCCGCTTGTTCTCCCAGAGGCGCTGGCTTCCTGCCCGTGTCTAGGGCGTCATCTGTGAGCTCCGGTCCAGTAATTGTTATCAGAACTGGATGGATTTCCCTTTACCTGGTTTGAGCAGGACCTTTCAAAAAAAAAAAAAAACTATGAATGGCAATATGTAGCCACACGAGAACAATGTATTAGGAATACAGAATGGCAGCTCAGGCCTTCAGCGGTGACCTGAATACCATCAAATTATTCTGACTGGATGAGCCGAGACCGCTGGCTGGAATGCTGGGGTTCTCCACGATTGCAAAGTGTTCTTTCCAGGTCTTTGAGCAAGACTCACTCTTGTCCAAATTAATTTTGCAGTCCAGCAAATTGTGGTCCAGTTACCTCTGTGAAAAGCAAACCTCTTATTTCATTGGAGGTCTGCCTTTGCATGAGAATAATAAAAGGCTTTTCCCTGACTGATAATTCATCCCATTTTCTGCAAGGCCGATCTCTTTAGGTTGCTAAATCTATTTAAGGGTACATAAAGAGAAAAGCCCTCTTCGTGGAGCCCCAAATTTCACTTTGATAAAGGCTAAGCTTTCTACAAAGGCCATAAACATCGCAGCCCAGGTTTTTACATTAAGTTGATTGTGATCTAATTTGCTTATCTAGTCATACATCAGGTATTCGAATGGGCAAAGCTAAAAGAATTGGTGAACCCATTACTTACAGTGTAATATAAAGTAATGCACATTCAACATATTGCCTATTATTGTCTGGCATACAACTGGTCCGGTATTGTTTTAATGCAATGTAATGTACGTGTAATTCAATTACAAGTCTGGAGACGTTTATGGTGTACCAATGGCATGCATTTGGGCGAACTGATAGTACAGTTAGTTCTCCTGAAACCAATAGTGAAGTGACAACTGGTGAGATAATTAGAGCATCTTCCAAATCAGAACATTATTCAGGAATTGTTGCAGTAAAAAAGGACAAATGAATGCTTTGTATTGCTTTGGGTTAAAAGATTCAAAAACAATATAGAGGTATTTACTGCACTAGTTACCATAGCTGTTTACAGTCCGAGTCACCAGAGAGAGAGTTTTCCAGCAAACAGATAATAAAACAAAAGTGAAGGTCCACCCAAACCTTGCAGAACATTCATACTGTCTCTCTGCTCTGCTTCCCAGGAACATCACAGTTGTGTTATTCCTGTTGCTCCAGTTACTGGAACCTGAGTCAGCTGTGTCACACTTGCGGATTTTTGTATTTGCGGTGCTGGCAATGAGGAAATCAGGGAACCTTACCCTCCCTACAAGATGGATATTACATGCTTCTGCTTTCAGGCCACTTAACCAACAAAATCAAAGTAACTTTAGGAACTTTTAGGATACCATATTGAAATTACTAATTGAAGTCAAATTTTACATTTTTTTTTATCCATAACATTATGAGATAATTCTGAAATTAAAATATGGATAATTCTATGAAAAGCTTTTTTTGTTTAACAGAAATAAAGGCTGTTTGTTGACTGTAATAACAAAATAATCCTCTTAGTGGAGGTAAACTTGGCCTTAAGATAATAAAAAGGAAAAAAAAAAACACCCATTTCATGTGGATCAAACGTATTTGCAAGGTAAGATTTAGAACACAGACCAGCAGTCAACGTGATGCCTTAATGTGAAAGTCATTTTTCCGTCTCAGCAGAAAGACACCAAGGAGGGAGAGCGAAGTGTATGTAGCTGGATAATTAAGGTGAACGGGAGAAGATAGATCTTTTGGCCAGAGATCCATGGACCATCGTTACACTGGCAATTGTTCCACATGTAAGATGCTGAGATTATGCACATCACTACGCAACCATCTAACTAGTAATAGAGACAATGTAAAAAATACTCGTTACCTCCGAGGCTAATACTGATACTCCACATCTCCAGGGCTGGGTTTGAATCTGCATGTGTGTGTGTGTATGTTCTCCTTAAGTAGCACTAGTTTCCTCCTGGAGTCCAAAAACAGGTGAGCTGGTGTCTCTGAAATGCCCCTAGTGTTTCTGTTCTAATGCACTGGCCTTCCATCCAGGTTTTTTCCCTGCCTCGCTCCAGGCCCCCTATAGGAAGCTGCAATGGATGCGCATTTGGAAGATGGATGGATGACAGCAAGATTTCCTCCATATTTGTGAAATATGTATACGCCAAGTTCAAGGAAACAATTATTTGCCGACGCGCCGCAAGGCAATGGGATATATTTATATTTTTAAAAAATCATACGCGCAATCATTCTGCTTCTTGGGGGATTTTCATTCCTGTGTGATTGTTGGGATGGAGGGGGGGGGGGGGCAGAGCAAACAGTGCCTGCAGATGTATAATCTGAGAGAGAGATTGAAATCCTGGGTCTACACTAACTCAGATCTAAGGTCACTCTCTACAAACACCAGTGTTTTTTCTGGAAGTATTTAAACAAGTCGACATTCAGCGGCTAAGTTTCCGAATAAAAACATGCCAGTTTCTGAATCTGCGTTGAAAGACGGAATTACAACGGAATAAGCAGTAAAGCCACTCTTCAGGGATAGTAACGGCTCAGCTTTTCTGGATATACTGTAACATAACTACTGAGGCACGCGTTTCTAACTCATCAGATAAGTGTTTCAGGGCTGCAATAGAGCGTCGCGGTGACGGATTTTATTCACGTTCAGTTAGACTCCATAATATATAATCATAAGTGGATGGAAATAAAGGTAACCATGAAAGGACAGTCCTCATGAGATCATGTCCATCCTCAAGGTGGGTCCTCTGTCTAAAGACTGCAAAGGCAGAAGGTGCAAGGAAACACACACTGGCTAAAAAGACTACGCCCCCCCCCCCCCACACACACACACACACAATGTGATCTGCCTAATTACCAGTGCAAGTGCTGCTGTGTCTAATTCCTGTCAAACTGAACCAATTATTAATTAGGTCATGTGAGAAGCTCCAGCTCTTCATCCGCTCTTCCAGCTTTTATGAAGCGATGACTCTAAAGAGTACAAATTTGTTCTGGAGTGTTACCAAAACCTTCACAGATGGTATATGTACAGGTCTCTTTGACTTAGCTGTCAAATTTAGGCAATTAATTTTAAATGAAACACAGCTGTAAAGGGAGGCAAAGTCCTGGTAATAAAAACACAAGTGTGCACATACAGCCTCCCACACACACACTATTTTACCTATCACTTTAAACACTTCATATTGCCCCACCCATTAATTCATTATACGATCCCGGACCGCACGCCAATACAACTCCAAAAACAAATACTGTATAGGTCTATACTAACTGTGAAGGTGTTTAGAGATATACAGAAAACGAACCTATTATTGAGGAATTTTCCCGCCGCCACTTTAGGACGTAAAATGTCCCTAATAAACTTCAACGAAGCACAAGTATTCCGTATATAACGTCGTTTAAAGACAGCGTATTTGTGAAGTTTTGTGGAAGGCATTTGATTTCTTAAAGCACCGGCACTGATTGTTCAAGATTAAATAAATCATTTCCCATCTAGCATGTTAGCACGTTTTCTTTAAACCGCTACAGTGAATTTTCAGTTCTAAAGGTTTTCAGCAGTGCCATAAAGAATCAGCGACAAAGCATTAAAGTGTGAATCAGCTGTCTATATGTAATATCATTAATAAAAATCAAATTAATGCCGGAATGGTACATAAAGTAATTCAGTAAATAACCAGGAATTAAATGTAACCATATCCATAGCCTAGAACATGTAACTCAAAAAGAAAACAGAATACATCGCTATATGTCCTCAAATACGATATGTATTTTGATATATAACTCTCCTGTTGCGTGGTTTGCCTGCTTACTGCATTCTTGCCACATCGTGAAGCACTCAGTTTTAAAGGATGGGGGAAACTATTTTTCCATTGTCCATAAATGTGTTTTTGTAGTTGAGCCTGTGTTCCCGTTTGTAGGTCCATGTATGTGTAATAACTGCGCAACTTATGCCATGCTGATATTACTCAGAAATGTGAGTGAATCTATTGAAAATCTATTGAAGATATATTGAAATGAGCAGATGATTAAAGTATGCGAGCTTTTTCGCGTCCCTCAAACTAATGCCAGGTAAAAGCGCTCCGTCTCAGACGGCTTCTTCAGTGAACAATTCCCATATAAGCCGGTCAGGTTATTTTCCCAAATTAAATACGTCAAGCTACCGAGGTTTGTTTAAAACAGTAGGCGTGCGCCTTTGGAACTAAACACACAAATTGGTATAGTAAAGAAATATTACAATGGTAAAATGACAGGAAAGCTCGCCGGTTCCTAAACCGGGGCAGAATGACGACATTAAGCAGGCACATGCTAACGCACACATGTATCATTAAAGATGGCTTGCGCAGAATTCACTGTTAATTGCTGAAATCTGGGCTCACAGTTTTCGCTTACATCCCGTTTATGTTACACTGTTCAACAGAAGGTGCCCTTGCCTTGAAACGCACCTTGAATCTTATTATTTATACTTATTTAAACGTGGCATCGCCAATTTATTCGCAATTCACGTATCTTCTGCAAAGACACAACACACTCGTCAAACATCTTACCTGCAAGTGCCCCTGGTACATATTGAGTTTAAAGTCAGATCGGTTCTTCTCCAGTCGGAAATGTCCCTTATTTGAGTGTTTTCAACATAAATTCACTGAAGGTGTTCATATGTGCAAAGTCTTACGGAACTGGAAGTGAAACGCTGAGTCAGAACTGACTGCCCTAAAAATACAAAAGAAGAAGCTCGTCTATGGTACGTACAAGGGAGAGAAGGGAGCTGTCCTCACTTCGGGTGCTGAAAGCAAGAGTTTTCGTCTATTGAACCCGGTGTTTTGACTAAAGGTGACAGGAGAGAGCAGAAGCTTCAGAAGTAAAGTGGCGCCGCTTGTACGATATACAGGCTCTCTTCCAATCCTGACTTTCCGCCTTGACGGCGGCCCGATGGCTCCTTCGTTAGAGAGTAACTTTAGTCCTGTGCTGCATGCAAAGATTCACGTTTCATTGCCAGGCGGTATTTCATTTTGTAATTGTTTATGCCTCTTGCAGGTTCCTCCTCTTTTTGTGCGCTCCGTCTCCTGCCTGCATGCCCCACCGTACCAGCCCTCCCGTTCGCGCGCCTTTGAGCCAACCCCCGCCCCCCCCCCCCCCACCGACTCACGAGCTCGACTGGCCATTTAGGTATCAATGAAACATAACTGCTTGAATTGCACTGTTTGCCACCCACCTTAATAATAATAATAATAATAATAATAATAATAATAACAACAACAATAATAATAATAAAATTTATTTATAATTATAACAAACCCTTTGTTTCAGTTGGTTGCAAAGTTAAGATAGCATTCGTGCCTTGTGTAATTATTTGATATAGAATGCGTTAGCTGTCCTCATAGAAAAGACATAAATGGCTGCATCAGTGGTCATACACGTGATTTATGCAAGAAAACTTTAATAAACAGATCTACAGAACTAAACGACTAAAGGAACTTCAGGATAAGATAGCTGGCTCAGTGCCTGTCCGTTAAGTTGTTATACTCAACATTATATACTGAGTGTTATACTGAGTGTTTAGTACTCAGTGTTATACTCAGTTCTATACTCTTTCAATAGACATGGCATGTATAAAATAATGTGGCATCACATATAGGATAAAGAGGTGAAGAAATGTTGCAGACATTTTGTGTTATATCTAAGGCCACCTAGTTGTTTTCATGCCTTTTTCTGGTAACCAGATTCATTAAAATTGATGATTGCGCAAGATGGCAGGAGGCACCTCAAAGTAATATGGAGGACAGCTATAAACCAAGCAGCCATTATTTATTTATTTTATTTCCCATGGGGTTGGACACCCTGGCTGCATGAGCAGTATGGCTTCTGCGGCTACCTGACTTGAGCCCTGGTTTAATCAAACGCACCTAAGGCACTGTGGTCCTATGGATCTCCCCCCTTTTGGCCTTATGAACACCAGCTGCCATTTCGTCACCAGCTTAGCATGGGGGGGGGGTTTGGCCAGGGGTTACAGGAGACATGACAGAGAGCAGCAGGGAGACCTGAAAGGTCACCGCTGTCGCCAAGTGGGTCAGCTTTTTGGAGCACTTCATCCATCTCACAGCCGTTGGTGCTGCACGACCCATTATGATCACCCATTGCATCCCACCAAAACAGTTCATTTTCTTAGAGGGCTGTTTTAAAGGCATCTCTCTGAGACATAGTGATGATAGGGACCTAAAACATCAATATTGTCCAGGTCGTGTTGTGGATTAGCGCGTGGAATTGTGACCACTGTCGTACACTGACTGCTAGCCTACGTGGTAGACAGTTAGAATATCTTTAAGAGGATTCCAGACATGCATTTATTCTGAAATCAGATACTGGCTCTGAGGGCAAATTATAATGAACCATATGCTTAGAGAATTCCAAGCATCCAGCTGAAGGTCCCCACTCAGGCCGTGTTGCTTCCCTTCGTTCTGATTATATCCTCCTGTGTTTCGCTGTTTTTATTTGCATTTTACACTGTTTGGATCCGTATACAGTGCACATTTGGGTATGTCATTGTTTGAATGTATGCTGAGGTGTCATTGTGTGCATATATATATATATATATTTGACAGGCAATATTATTAAAGGGCAATTGAAAGTAGATTGGCAGTACACTTTGTTTTGTGTACTGATTCAGACAAACAGTGGTCAATTGAAAAAGCATGCATTTATTGTGACAATTGCTGGATAATTAGTAAACGTATGGATGCTTTCAGTGACCTTAAACATGGATATAGGAACATCTAGGTGTGTTTTCCTAACCACAAAGCAAATTCGTTTTAAAACATTGATTTATTAATTTTAAATACAGAATAATGGAATGATAATAAACCAACAGGTGGAGACATACTGATCAAGGTTTTGTGTATATGTGTGTGACGTAATTATCTCAGACATGCTTACCAATCATGTTTCACTGCCATCTGTAAAAAGAATGGAAGTAACTACCTCGTTCAAATATTAATGTGAACCAGAATAGAAATTTTAGCACATTCGGGAAAAAAATGACCACAAAAATGACTTTTATGTCACTGGGACTATATTAAAAATACCTGACTGAAAAAGCAAAATTCAACATTCCACATGTATGCTACCTAAATTTGTAATCTGATGTACTTCCTGACAGTCTAAGCATAGCTTGATGTACTGCATACACTAGTTTTGCTGACCAGACATATATAGTTTACTTCTGTTGAGAACTGTATTCACACTTTACAATCCTGAGAACAGTTGCTGACACGCTAAATCAGTGTTTCCCAATCCGGTCCCTGGAGACCCACAGACATTCCACGTTTTTGCTCCCTCTGAGCTCCCTGCCAGACAGTCCACATTTCTGCTTGAGAGGGAGCAAAAAAGTGGACTGTCTGTGGGCCCCCAGGATTGGGAAACACTGTGCTAAATGATACTCATACAGCCTATTCAGGACAGGTTGACTTATTCAGGATATGTGATATAAATTCAAAACATCAAAAGCTGCAAAATAGCAATAATCAGTCAATAAACTGACAGAGTACAAAGTAGTTTTATGGTTGGGTATAAAGAGATATGAGAAAGGATAAGCAATCTGATTGACTTGAACAGTGCATTGAATTGAAATCAAAACCCAGTAGGAACATATCAGAGGTAAAGCTGTGACATTAACAGGGTTCTATTGGTACTCTGGACCACATTGTGGGAATGCTTGAGTGAAAAGGCGTGCACTGGCCAAGCAGGGGACAGCATTCATGTGTGTCATGTTTACTACCAGGCAAGTGAGATTGTGAGAACGAGGTTCTTGAAGTTGGCACATTTCCAGCTTTATTTTTCCTGTTTCCCACATGTGATTTTGACCATTCGTCGCTTGACATTAAAAATAACTGTAGCCTAGGCACTAAGTAAACAGAGAAAAGACAGATATCTGAAATTCAGATCCGACGTCGAGCCCGGCACTTTCATTGAGCCCAGCTTAGCGCTCCCACGCTCTGCTTCACCTGATTATCGAGATGACCTGTTTCTAATTAATCAACACATATAGAGACCCACTTCCTCCCCTTGAAACCTTGGTGCGGTATTGTGTGTTCATCCATTACTGAGCCCTTTCTGTTTTGCCTGACTGCCTGTTCTCTGACCTGTTTCCGCTTACGGATTCTAATTTTGAATTTTGTTTCGAATGCTGTTTCGTCCACTTGTTTTCTCGACACATTCTTTTATCAACTCTGCCTTTGTACTTTGACTTAAACTCTACTGGCCTTCCCCTTTCTGACCTCTGTGTCCTAGATTCTGGACTGTGATTGTGGGTTGTATCATTAAAGATTCTTTGCTCCACAACCAGATCATTGTGGCGCCTGAGCATGTTTGCAGTTCAGCTTTCAACTAATCTGCGGCTACCTAGATTATGCACTCATCTTGTCCTTTATCAGCTATTTATGTCCCACGAAATGGTCATATTCCCAATTAGTTGCACATAGTCATTAACATAAAACATAAGAAATTTACAAACGAGAGGAGGCCATTCGACTCATCAAGCTCATTTGGGGAGAACATAACTAATAGCTCGGAGTTGTTAAATTTTATCTAGCTCTGATTTAAAGGAACCCAAAGTTTTAGCTTGCATGACACTAGCAGAAAGACTATTCCATACTCTACATAAACTACACGCTATGTAAAGAAGTGTTTTTGTAAATTCAATTTAAAATGTTTTCCCACTAATTTCCACCTATAGCCACGAGTTCCAGTATTTAAATTAATTAACAAATCAGAACCTTCCCTTCCCTTTAAAAAAGTTTCTTTTAATCCATTGTTTGGTTCCCAGTGATTAACACTGTATCTTTGACAAATGCTCTTCATTCTTCTTCATCTATCTGGAATCTTCCAACCTGAGCAGAGATCAGACATGACAAGTAGCCGCATCCTGTGCCTCCGCCTGGCCTGCTGGGATAAAAACTTGCCCCCCAGCAAGGGAAAATAATATGTAGGCTTTCTTAGACTCCAGAAGACGATATCATCACGATGGGGGTTTCAAACAGGTCCAGTTCTGACACAGTCCTTCAACAACTCAGTGATCAGCACCTCTACCTTCTCCACAAAGTTACAACAAGATGAAAGAGCGTGAAAAACAAATGAACACTTCCTGGCTTTGTAATACAACATTTGTATATAAAATATCCTGACATTAACAGCACCAAGCTATTGTTCCAATCGAATACTGCATTTATAATTCTGCTAAATGGAACTCACAGCAACCCTACAAAAGGCTGCTAGCAGAATTAGAGAAAAGGTATAACTTATATGTAGCATGGTGTCTGTGAAATTATAAGATGCCAAGAGCCAGATAGATAGATAGATAGATAGATAGATAGATAGATAGATAGATAGATGAAAGTAGTTCCACATATATTTCGGGTAAATAGTGATAAGACATATATTCTCACACGAGTTGGAAGGTGCAAAGTCAATGTCATCTGCCCTTGGTGTCAATTTATGTAAGTGAGCTGCGTAAGGATGAGAGAGAATCATACTATCTATCACTGTAATGAATGCTGTCTACCTTGCTGACTGAACTCTGACAACTAATTTCATTCACCACTGATGCCCTAAATTATCATGATTGACAAGTAGAACGATAGGTTTTTTGTCAATACTTATAACATCTTCAGCGAAAAAGGAAAGAGTTACCCCAGTAAGTCTGGTTTGAATGTTAGCACGACTCACAGACAGTTTGCTCACCATGTGACCGCAAAGCACTGAAAAGGAATGGTGGAAAAAATCCAGTAAGCTAACCAAAACTAGCTTCCCTTATTTAGAGTAAACGAACGATGTCTCTGTATCACCGAAGGTGCTCATACCTGCAGTAAAGTTTCATTTCCTGAGATGCTTACAAAGGGACAGGTGGTCATTTATTTCTTAGACTTAACTGTGGGATGACAGATATTTTGCCCTTTACAGTAAGACCATGAGATTCAAGGATTTGATAAATACTGTATAAGCTGCCGCCTTGTTTAATGCATAAGATTCATATAAGATTAATGCATAGGCGAACTTATAAGTTATTAGGGCTATTCTAAAAGGGAGTCGCTTAATCATGTTTGACATTCCAGGTAAGTACAGTGAGTTCTTTACTCAAAACGTCCTGCTGTTTACACCTGAATACGTCTTTGCTCGTTGCCCTCACGGTACCTGATGTCTCCTTACACACACAAGTTTGTTTGCCTGAAAGTCATGCAAAACCTGTAGTGCCCCTGTAGGAATCAGCGCAGTGGCAGGGCCCGCAAGCATGTGGGCTTCAGCCTCATTATGCAGTGAAGATAGCAGAAATGATACATGTTGAGCTTCCACTGGCTCATAAATCTCAGGAATGAGAAAGAAAAATTAGGTAGTAAGAAAAGCGGGTAATGAGAAGGACTGGAGAAGGTAGCAGCAGAAATGTGCTTCAAAACGACATGCGGTGTTCAGGTTCATCAATTAAAACAACAGACCCACAGACAGTCCAGTGCTAGTGCCAGCTACCGACATCTTTTTCACATTGTTCACTATAGTAAAGCAGACTGAGGAGTTTTTTTCTGGTTTGGATGGTGGTGCAGTGGTAAGCACTGGTGCCTCACACCTCTGGGCTCAGGGTTTGAGTCTCTGCATTGGCTCTGTGTGTGTGGAGTTTGCATGTTCTGCCTGTGTCATTAAGGGGTTTTTCTCTGATTATTCTCCCCACAGTCTAAAAACATGCAGGACTTACTAAATTGCCCATTGGTGTGTGAGTCCCCTGCGATGGGTCGGTGCCCTATCCTGGGTTGTTCCCTGCCTTGTGCCCATAGCCTCTGGGATGGGCTTCAGTTCCCACCCTTCACGCTGAAGCAGTTTCAGAAAATGAATGGGCAATAGCTTTCCTTGTTGGTGGACATCAAATTACCTCTGAAGCAACCTCAAAGGCAACCTTCAGAAGTTTCCAACTGTGACGCTCAAGGTGTCAGAAAAAGCCGTCAGGTCGAGGACCCTCTGCCAGCAGTGATTTATTTGCAAGATACTTATATATGCGAACTTGTGGTTCACCAACAAATAAGACAAACCAAAGCAGTGCACTCTGGGTAAAATACTGGACATCCTGATTTTGCCAAGTTTGATGTGACCTTGGGTCAATGCGTAAGAGGCTTGCGTTTCACTTTTTTGACCAATCACAGTCATCGTATGACATCACCACCTTGTTTAAAACTAGTGTTAAGTGGCAAGATGCACAGATTTGTAAAGTATCTGTTTTATTGTGTATGCCTTTTGTCAAGAAACGTTTCATAGAAACAAAACATAGGTATACCTGTATGCTTACCTGCAAAGACTGTATGTCGCGATGTAAAGGAGCCTAACGTCGCTCTGGCTGTTTGTGATAGATGTGGTCTATCCGTTCCCCAGTCCCTGGTTCCACCAATCAGCACCGAGCCCCCTGCGGTACCCACCCACCCGGAACCGACCACCACTCTGCTCGTTAGCTCTCCATGGCCCTCTGCGAGGAGCGGAGACTCGGAGGCGACGCCCTGCCCAAGAGATGCCGTCCCACCCTGCCCAATAGATGCCGCCGCACCCTGCCCAGGGGTAGTTCCTGATCTGTCACCTGTTTCTAGCGTGATCCCCATTGATCCCCGTGTCCCGAGGTGCCCGACCTCAGCCTGTGTCCCGAGGTGCTCAACCTCAGCCCATCCCCAGTCCAGCCATTGTATTGTTGCGTGTGTCATCCTGTTGCCTGCCTGTGCTACCCCTCCGGCTACCCTGCACCCCGTGTTTCCCCCCCTGCGCTCCCAGCCTGGTTTTGACTCCTCTCGCTCTGTTTCCTTTTGCCTTTTGTGTTGTGTTTTGTTGGAATAAAGTCCCTTCTGCTTTCCCCGATGCCTGCCTTTGCCTCCCTCCTTCCTGAGTCGTGACATAGCTAGCTGTGACACACACTGCCCCAGGCCGGACAGCTGGATGCCCAGAAGCCTTGAGTTAGGAAATGAGTAAAAAAAAAAAAAAAAAAAAAAACAGACAAATGTGGTGATGTCATACAATAAAGACTGTGGTTGGTTAAAGAAGTGATATGCAGGCCCAATCCTTTTTGGCCCAGCGACATGCCCAACTTGGCAAAATGAGGACGTGACTTGTCAACCCTCTCTTCGGCCACCTTTGTAAATAACTGTTAGCCACAGTTGTCTTTGCCTGCTGCTGTCCCATAAAAAAGAAAAAGATTTACAGGGAGCACCGCAGGGCATGGTCTCACTCCTGTTACCCTTCCCAGGTGCAGTGCCCTTATTTCAGGTGTCTGAGCTTCAGGCAAGACTGAGGTCTCCGGATGCTTATCTGTCACGCAGATATACGACTTTCTGCAGGGTACTGTAATCGTGCTGCATAAAACTGCTGCATATTCATTAGCAAATGATTTGGTATCTTGATCTAATACATCAGAAAAGTAAAGTGTCTAGTGAAGTAAAATGTAACACGGCATGCGGCTCATGCACTGGTCAAAGGTAAAGCTGGTCAGAAAATGCAAATACTTTATTAACTAAAGAAAATACATACAGGGGAAAATTAATGGCATGGACAAGAGTAGAGAAGCACCCCGGGCCAGACTGCTGCCTGCGGAGAACAACAGGCCTTTTGCCCAAAGCAGAGGTCTCCTGTTGATGGAGGATGAAGTCACTTAGTATTGATGAGTCTCAGGTCGCTGACAGGCAGAGGGTCCCCATCTCAAAGCGTACAGGACGGACCCAGATGTGAAGGGAGGAGCGGAAACAAGAACTCGGCAAAGGGTTTTTAAAGAGATGAAAGATGAGAAAAGGGGGGAGTGTCCGGTCATTATCATCATGGCTGCTTATGCTGCTCCTGCTATGTCAGGGAAGCCAGTTGGGAACTTCAACCAAACCGGCTTGAAGATTGTTCTCCCCAGTTTCTACCAACGCAAACTTTCCTACTAGAAGGGAGAACAACACTGAGCACATGCAACACATCCCATGCCCACCTCGGCCTGTCAGGCCGCGTGTCTGTAGTGCTAATGCCGGCTTACATTCTGCTGCTGAAACAGGTCAAAGCAGTCCAGCAACAGATTGCAGTTTGGCCAGAAGGAGATGTCTCAATCCTTCAGGACGGTTTTGATTGAATGGGCAGGAACCTATGGCCACCAAATTAACCAGGAGCGGTATGCAGCATCTGTCACAACATCTGCTTCCAGGACCATTACCACCTGAGCCAACCAAAAACTGTTGGCATGGATGTTGGCAGAGATATGTACGCTGCTGAAATGTCATCATGATGCTTTTAGATTGGGAGACAAGGGAATCCTTCAGAAAGAAATGGCAAATCAGTGTCAGCATCTGAGCAACAATGCGCATACTGTATGATCAAAGACTTCATGAAAACAAAAGCTCACTATGCATGTGACTCAGTTTCTTGGCCATCAAAAATTACAAGACCATACTGGATGCCAGTGACAACAGCACCTCCCTCTCAGATGCACTGAATGCCTTCTACACACAGTTTGATGCACTGAACAACAAGCCTGCAAAGTAGACCATCCACTTTGCTGAGAAAAAGGTACTGTATGTCTTCGTAGCTAATGTGAGAATTTTGAGAGGAGTATATCCACTCAAAGCTGCAGGACCAGAAAACATACCTGGCCGAAAGCGCGGAGAATGTGTAGACCAACTGCCCGATGTTTTCAGTTATCTTCAACATCTCCCTGAGCCAGGTGGTAATCCCCAAGCGCTTTAAGGACACCACCATTATACCTGCGCCGAGTGAGTCAATGGTCTCCTGCCTCAGTGATGCTCTGTCACTTTCATTTTTGTCACTATGAAATTAATCATGCCATAGAACACATAAAAAAAATGCAGTCCCAATTTTGCACAACCAGTCCACTAAGCATGCGATACCCTAAGCATCTGGACAGGACAGAGTTTGATGATTGATGCTGCTCATCAAAATACATCCAGCATCCAACAGCATCATCTCCCAGTACCTGATAGGGAAGCTGAAGCTGCTGGGTTTCAACACGTCCCTGTGCAACTGAACCCTGCACTTCCTGATTGAGAGACCTCAAACAGCCAGCATGAGCAGCATCTCTGGCAGCGCCACGCTCAGCACTGCCGTCTCTCAGCCCAGTGTGCTCTGCCCACTACTGTTTACTCTGCTGGCGTATGACTATTTTGCAAAGTGCAGCAGAAATGGCATCGTCAGATTTGCTGATGACATGACAGCGGTGGACCTCATCAGCAACAGTGATGACTCAGTGTACATACTGAAGGTGGAGTGGCTCGTAGACTGGTGCAAGTTCAGCAATCTCTCTCTCAACATGAACAAAACGAAAGAGATGATTGTTGACTTCAGGAACTCCAATGTTTTCTAGTCTCCACTGCACATTGAGGGATCTGTGATAGAGAGAGTCAAGAGCACCAAATTTCTCAGAGTGCACTTAGCAGAAGACCTCACCAGGACCATCCATGGCTCCACCCTAGCCAAGAAGACACGGCAGCATCTCTGTTGACCTTAAATGATCACAATATGCTACAGTTCCTGTCAAGAAGGCTCAACTTTACTTTCTCTGAGGGCTGAGGAAGGCCTGGATCTTACCTACGATCCTCCTAAACTTGTACAGGTGAACTGTTGAGTCTATCCTCACAAGCCGCATCACATCCTGGTACAGAAAATGCTCAGTGCAGGACAGCAAGGCACTTCAAAGGGTCCTGAAAGCAGCACAGAATATCATCGACATACTGCTCTCAGGAGTCCAGGACATTTCTACCATGTTGTGCCAGAAAAGCACTATAAGCTTTGAATATTTACTATGGTGAGCATGACTGTGAAACACTTAAAGAGAAGCAAAGAAGAAGCAAACGTGTTTATGGAAAGGTCTTAGCTGGCAGTTGGGCCTGGGCAAAGGTCTCAACACTCAGGAAACAAGATGGTTACTTAGGACTATGGTGTCTCCCTCCTGGGAAGCTGAAGAAACTGTGATGTTCTCCTGTCACTAGTAGGGGTGCATCCGCCTTGGTATTTTTGGGATTGAGTCCATAGGAAATTGAAAAATTAAACCTTAAACAGAACAGGACCCAGCAGACCTGGCAAAGTGCAAACTGTTTGGCAGTTTGCTGATACTGCAAGTTCTTGTGGTCGATAAGGAACTGAACATGGTAGTTCGCAATGTCCAGCAAATGCTTCCATTTCTCCAAAGTTAAATTGCTAGCCAAAAGTTAAAAGCTGCCAATGTCAAAATTTCTCTCTGCTGCCAAAAGACAGTGAAATAAAATAAACACACAAAGTGTAACTTAGGCGACCAGCCTCAACACCAATTTCAGAGAGATTGTATCCACTATAAACAGCTTGAGAGGTGGAGCGGAAGTGAACTGGCTTATGAGTTCCTCAAAGACCTTCTGAGCCTGTGGAGAGCAGGTTATCATTCAAACCACGTCCTCGAGTAGAAAACAACAAACAAAAAAATTAAGTCAGAAGAAACTCTGCACCTCCTTTACTAAGGTAGAGCTGGGCCAGTCCAGGACAGCATCTCCACTTCTTACGGTGAGAGCACCTACCTTAGAAAATAGATCAACTTAATGTAGTTCTCACACTTTGAGTTTCACTTAGAGATGGCTCTGCTATAGCCAAGCAAGCACTTGCATGTGTTTTAGATGCTGGGACTCATCTGGCAAAGACAGTTAACATATCATTAAGAGCATCATTCATGGAAGATGAAAGGGGCATTCACCAGACTAAATGTCATACTCATACGAAATGCTCATAGTGACTAATATTGGGGTTGAATTTGGTCTTCCATTCATTGTCTTCCTAAATGTGGAAGAGCTTAAATGCTGCCAGGATTGGTCTGTCTTATGTCTATCAATTTCTTGGAAGTCCCATCTACTCTATAGTATTAGGGATGAATGGTGAAGAGTCTATTATGGCATTCAATGCAAGTGCAGTATCATGTTTACATCTGAAGAAAAATCTGGCCACTTTGGGGGGGGGGTGTCAATAGCCTAACCCTAACCCTAAACCTAACCTTCCTGTAGGACACACAGTAAGTATGTCTACAGTACAATCATACTGGAGATGAAAAAGGAGTGTTGCCCCAGGGTCTTCCTATGGCTGAGGGAATCTCACACTATCCATGCCCTGGGACATCTTTACGCTAGTGACAGAAATCAAAGGGGGATAATACTCTGACATGCACACTGCCAAGATTTCCCCAGAGTTAAAGTCAATACAGGGATTATGTTGCTTGAGGAAGAACATTAGGGGGGATGATTATGTTATACCGGGTTGGGGAAACTAAGAATTGGGTATCTTCCCTGGACAATGTCCCAGTGTTAAATAGTTTGGGAAATGTGACTGCATTCCTAGATTGATTGATCAAACAGTGAAGATGGGTGGTGGCCTGGCTTGTTAAGATACCTACGCTACCGCTTCACATTGGTATCAGTGAAACTTACAACTAAGGCAGAATTTATAAGGCCCTGGAACCCAACCTAAATAGGACAGGGAGAAAGAACATGAGCTTGGGAAGCGCAGGGGCGTGTAGCTCTGCTCAGTAGTCTTTGCTTTCCATGTTGGGGGGGGGGGGGGTTATAGAAGCCATTGTCACCGGATGTTCGGTTTAGATAAAAGGCAACGTGAAGTTATAAAAAAAACATCTTTTACAGTATGCAGTAACGTTTCAAGCAGTTTTTGAAGAACATTTCAGCCCCTAGCAACCAGATCACTGATTCCTGGTCACACAGACTGGGAGGCAGAGCAATTAGCAAAGCCATCCATACTGGGGACCTTCTTAAATATACTGGGTTACCCTTGACAAAAGATTATCATGATTTTTCATTTCCAATTGATTTTGCTTTAGATGTAGGCATTACACTCATTTATGTTCCCGGCTTATTATGGTGGAAAGTCACTCAGCTCTAGTGCATGTCATTTATGAAATCGGCATCACGTCACCACTTATTGCATGAAGTGGCTTAAACCACAGTCTGCAGCATTTTCTACACGGAGCAGCTCATTATCTTGTCATACTGCTCAGATGATGAATGTAAATTATATATTTGGCTGGGCGCCAGCGGTGACTCTATTGGGCCGGCACTGAGATAAGGATGCGGGTTAGGTCTGTTGTGGATAGGCCTGAAATAGGCCGTGATTCCGTTTTTTTCTGTTGCAAGTGAACTGTCTGTGCTTCTTTGAATCCCAGAGGGTTTTTCTTGGCTCCAGTATTCATTAGTATTTTCTGGGCTGGTTTATGCACAAAAGGATATTTTGTTCCTATATTTTGTTTTAATACTGCAATAAAGAAAAGGTTTCCCGTATTTTATTACCCTGTATTCAATACAATGTATTTATTGCGCCAATAAAGCCTTCGTTATACAAAATACAAGTTTCTATCAGAGCTCACATAATTCATATGGAAATTTGTCCTTGAAATCAAATAGCACCACAATTTCCAGTGATGCTCAAAGCATGGAAAAAACTTCCAAAAAAGCCAGTCGACATGTTTACAGTACATTCCTGTCCTTCTATCCAAAGGGGGTACTATTAGGTAGATGTTTGACTGACTATAACAGTGGTTTGCCAGAGAAGTTGCTGTCGCAACAATTCCTTAGGATGTTGCTGTCATCATGTCATCGACTGGACCACAGATGGCTTTAGTCATAGGGGTCATTCCTAGCCTTTCTCCCTCTGTTGTGCGCGGCTCTTACTGCAGTGCAAATTCATGCAGTTGGGGGAATTGACCTGCAGAAATAAGTGTGCAACACGTGAACAACTGGCATCCTGTCCTAGGGCACCCCTGCCTTGTGCCCTAGGCTCCTACTCCCTTTCTGAAACTGAGCAGAATAAATGGTAGGAGAAGGAATCAATAAATTAGAAAGATTATCTTGGGACTGAGACTTATAATAAAGCACATTATAAGTAGTAAACTCTTCCCTCCACTGATTCTTCATTGAAATTTTCATTTCCTCCCTGTTTTAACCCCAATTAAGTTCTCAAATCTGTCACAGACTCGACAGTAAGAAATTCTTTTCACACCATCTGGTTCCAACTAAAGCAAGATATGTTGATGTCCAATAGCTTCTCTTTAAAATTCTTCCTTTGTGCACCCAATCTTTTCCCAAGCTGTAGGCGAACAATTCCAGTTATATTTTGTGACTATGTTTTGCTGATGCATGCTCATAATTTTCAATGTAGAATTCCAGCATTATTTATTTCAAAGATAACATTTTTTCTTCTTTCATTATCTGTGATTGGCATTTTCTGATTCATTTTTCATGGTTTAGTTAAGGCAGTGAAGTCTTAAAGCAATCTAACAGTATTACACTGTTTACACCATTTATACAAATTGTATATTTGCCTAAAAGACTACTTTCTGCAGTTTACCGAGGTAGTGTTGGCAATGTCATCCAGGCAATTTCCCTGACATTTAGTGACTTTGACCTGTACCCTAATATCCAAGAGTAGAAATTATACACACTGGAGTTTATATGCTAAATTGTAGGTCAAATATGTCAAATTGTAGATCCTAAAACTTTACCTTCTTTTAAATTCTAAACTTATGGTGTGGAATTTGAGCTGTTTTGTTCACACGCAGTGAGAAACACTATCTTTATTGGTCTATTGGTGTATGTCTGTCATGACCTGTTCGTCCGAGCCTCCTGTGTGCCACGCCCCCCCTCGTTACCTCGCGTTACTTCCTGATCGTGATCACCTGTTGCCTGTTATTTTCGGCTTGTCCTGTGTATTTAGTCCGCGCCCAAGTCTGTTTTTCCCAGGTCTGCCATTAATGTGAGTTTGCAGTGTGCTCCCCTGTCGTCCGGTCAACCCCGAATAAACCCCGTTGTTTATCGAAGTCACGGCTCCCTCCCCTGCTTCCCCGCTCGCTGCACATCACAATGTCTGCCTGAGTGACTGGGATCTGCTTGCAACGCTGTGTCCAGGTCAGGAGAGCCAAAGAATCTCACACCCTGTTCCACTTCGAAACTTGACAATGACACTGGCAGTGTTAAGTCGTGTGTACTGGGTTGTTCATTTTGGTTAGGACTTCTATTATTTTATCCGGAATAAGAATATATGACACTGATAGTATAATTATATCGCCATCCTGGCATTTCTATTTGCTCTGCCTGCATAAGCAAGAGAAACAAGGACGAAAAATAATTTAACCAGCCGCCTATAAAAAACTGAAAAACGCCAAAGCATTACTTTTGTGCATTGAAGAAGTTTGACGTAGGGTAATTTTTATAGGATATGCCATGTTAATTATTATTTATTCCTGTCAACATCACTATTACAAGCAGATATTACAGGGTAATTTAACCCCAAACTGATTGACAAAGCCTTGGTTTAATGCCTTCGCTGCGCAGGTTTAACCCAGTAAATGTTAAATTATGTTCAGTGCAAGGGTGTTATTCTCTAAGCTGATGTTGATGAAAGGTATAAAATGCTCACTATTTAGGGATTAAATTCTTGTCACGGATCCGGGCGGCTCGGGCGCGAGAGTGTGGCACGGTGCACACAGAAATGAGGGTGGAGGACCACTGGCGGCTCCAGGAACACGAAAAGGGGGTTTATTAAATAAAACAGAACAAAAACAAAACCAAAAGGACCACGAGGGGTCAAAAACTAAAAAGGGATTAACAAAGACTACACTTACAAATGGGGTCAAGACAGGCTGGCTACAAACAGACTATTCAAAACTTAACAGACATCCAACTATCACAAACAACCAGCAACAAACAATGAACCACTGGGGACTAAAACTCAG
>JAODKF010000038.1:2882519-2893171 GCA_026779585.1 Mormyrus proboscirostris | reverse complement strand
TGAGAAAGCAGGCTGTCAACCAATCACCGTGTGTTATATATGCCCAGTCATTGGTTGCTTAAACCTTGATATCTGCTTTAAAGTTACTTGATGCTGCTGTAGACAATTGCCACGATGCTTGCATTGACTTACTTGCTGATATTAATGTAAATCATAAATTGAAATCCTTCCTCGAGGGGAATCGCATGCTTTAAATGCTAATGCTATTTGGCTATTCTTCTCACAGTGCTTCCGTATTCATTAAGCCGGCCTTTCTCCGCCTGTAAGCCTGACTAGTCAAGGAGTCAAGAAGGCAAATTCGTAGATTGGCCTGCTGGAAAGGCTTGCCATGTTCGCATTGTAATTACCTTCAAGCTACCCATATTTATAGCGCAAAATATTCCAGTTAATTAAGGGTGTTTTTATTCATGTATATCCCTGTAGTGCCTCACCTGCTGACCTCCCTCCTCATTATTTTACCTTGTTTGTCTTTATGTACAGTTTTGAACACACGGGATGGTGTCTCAGTTGACATTTCCTGCAAATTATGGTGCAAATCCTGGCAGGCCCATTAAGTGGCCAAAGTTGACAGTGGTTGACTCTCATTTTTGTCAGAGATGCACAGAACACCACAGCCTGATTAATTGAGCGTTGACTCCATGTTCTGGGATATCTGTTTTTTTTCCTAGGTGGGTGTTTTGCCGGAGTTGAAGCTGTCAGGCTCTAAAGGAATGGAAAACACAGGACTTCTATCACTGTATTAAGCCACACCCCTTCTATTTCTGTTTTAAGCCCCACCCCTTTTACCACTGTATTAAGCCATACCCCTTCTATCACTGTATTAGGCCCCACCCCTTCTATCTCTGTATTAAGCCCCACCCCTTTTATCACTGTATTAAGCATACCCCTTCTGTCACTGTATTAAGCCCCACCCCTTCTATCACTGTATTAAGCCCCACCCCTTTTATAACTGTATTAAGCCATACCCCTTCTATCATTGTATTAAGCCCCACCCCTTTTATCACTGTATTAAGCCATACCCTTTATATCACCGTATTAAGCCCCACCCCTTCTGTCACTGTATTAAGCCCCACTCCTTCTATCACTGTATTAAGTCCCAGTGAAAGCAGCCTTATTTTTTTCTGCCCCATCTTCCCCGCACCTGTTTGGCACTAAATCAGCAGTCAGCTGGAGAACATCTGAATTGCAAGCAGATATGAGGCACATTAATATGGAAAACCCAATTAAAAAAATCTAATTTGCTCTCATATATGAAGGTAATATAAGCAGCATAAATAAGCAGCCTTGTTCTATTCTCACAAAACTGAAATATTAATAATGAAGATAATAATGGAAAATAATATAGATGAATAGTCATTGTTTCATGGATTTTTTTGTTTGTTTCTGGACTTTATAGACAACTGCTGGTATAAAGTTGCATGTCGGCACTAAGGAAGATGGCAATGCAGAGACAGACAAGCACATCTGCCGCAGATGGGCTCCACACGTGACTGGCGGACCGAGGCTGGGCTCCCCAGCGGACAGCTGGCAGCTCGTCTCAGTACATCCTGTGCCGGGCAGGGAGATGCCCCCCCCCTGCTTCAACGGGATGCTCGTTTACCGACACCCCCGTCCAGGTCCAGCTCCACCATGGGAAAAATTAGAACTTTTGGCAGAAGTTACAACATCAAGTCAATGTCAAAATACTTAGATTTTTCTCACCATATAAATGCTATCATGTAGATTTGATATATGTGGCAATAAAGAATATTGGATCTTGAATCCTGAACATGTATGTCTATATTTGTATTCAGCGTACTGTAAGCATTTTTGCGTTTAATAGTCTATACTGAACGATACAGGCGTGCAGTGTGAGTCACTGGAATTCAATTGGTGTTTTTGGAACTGTCTATGAGTACTGATAGAAAAAATGTGTATATCAAATGAAACAGCAGTTTACTGCATTGACAGCAGCACCATAAACAATGCAGACACACAGCCTTCAGGTAATTTATTCATAATAAGCATCCGCACGCCACATGCAAACCAACAGACAGATACGGAAAAAGCACAATTTACAGCTGTAATAAAAGCTACTGTGGGAGACAGGCCCGCGGGAGAAGTTTTGGCAATTTATCGCGACATGGACACGGAGCAGTCATAACATTTTGCCAGTCCTGTTTCATCTTGTTCTTTTTTTGTGTTTTAACGCTCCATGCAATGACCATACTGTATAAACTAAACTAACACAGCAATGACATTTAGATGCAGGATCAGTGTCCGAAATGCACGGCAATATTCGAGGAGGGGGGGGGGGTCCCCTCTCCCTATTGTTGCGCAATACCGATCTTGAGACACCCTTAAAATTTGCTTTTGAGGCTTTCTGGGGATTTAATCAGGGGTGTCAGACCCCCCCCCCCGGACCCCCCTGTATTTTGCACACTGCACAGGATGCATAGAAATAATGGGGAAGCAAAATAATCTGTGTGGGCGCGATGCGTTTCAAGAAGTACATGTGGCTACACCATGTTCCTAGGAGTACAGGGGCTGCGGTAATAGCAGGATCATTTTAAATAGTCTATGGTTAGAGAGCCGCAGAGGAGCAGGCCTCGAACGAATCAGGCCCAGTGACGTGAGCTGCGCTCTGAAAGATCTAAACGCCACGGCCAGTGGGAGAATGGGTAATGAAAATACTCCCCCCACCCCACCCCTGTTTAAACATATCAAACAATCAGAGAAAATGCAGAACAACAAGCAGCAGTCATTAAAGGACTAACGTAACAGGGATGATGAAAAAGATGGCGAACAAATTCCCTTTTGACAAGCTATTGAATTACTGTACACTGATGATTACTTTTATGTCTTAATTTTGACTGTGTTGAGTTCGTAAAAATTTATTGATCAAAAAGGCTAAAGGAGAAACACTAGCTGCTGATAAACAAACAATGAATAAGGTTATCACAATGTCCTATAGATTAATGATATGTATAGAATATAGCACATAATTAGACAATATTATGAAAGACCATATCTTTTACATTTAATTATTTCCCCCCTCCTATATTCAAAATCGAAGCACCTAATTTCCATTTATATTAGTAGTGGATGGACAAGCGGTAGGTGAAGTCACGCCTGAGCTCAGCCTCGTATTTCTCCGGCAGTCGCTGTACCGTGTGACCCCTCTGGGAGGCTGCCCGCTTAGCCCCTGAAGCTTCCTGTAACCATGTGCAGAGCGGCAGGCAGCAGATAATTCAAGAGGCAAAAAACACACGTCTGATCTAGGAGTTGTATAGATCTAGGAGTTGTATAGAATGGTCTGAATTAACAAGATACTGATTATATTTGCGCTGCTCCAAATGTCCCATAGAATGCATTTTCCCTTCTAAAGTTAGTGTCTATACTACTTTTTGCTTTTTTTGGTCTCATAAAGTCTCATAAACTTATAAGTGAAGCAAATTGGCACCGTCATCCTGAGTGTTTTGTAGACCTATTGCTATGACGCCTAGGGTGGGTTATTTAATGCTAGATATAAATAGCACTTCAGTTTCAATCAGCAACATAAGTACACCTGAGATGTACGCTTTCTTATCTCCCACCGGAAAATGAACGCTGCCAAGCCGACCAATCACAGTTCTTGAGGTCTGTGTCGCCGTGACGTGTAGTTCCATTTCTGGAGAGGTGAACTTCAGGCTATGGCCTAGGGTCCACGACTATGCCGTACGGACAGTGTTGATTCAACGTAAAAGTATAAATCAGCCGTAACAGCCCTCATTGGGTGAGAAAAGGCCAACCAGCAGCTGTCCCTTCTCAGGCAGCTGAGACAGGCCCGCATACCTCAGTCACCCCAGATCAGCTTCTGCCTGAAGCCAGGGTGTATCAGCTTCACGGCTCCACAGCGTAAGGAGTTGCATCGTGTGCTGAAAGCTGCCCAGTGAATGGTCAGGGCTTCACCTCCCAATCCTGAGCACTGCTTACACCAGCCAGCTGAAGAAGAAAGTTTAACAGCATCATCAGAGACACCCGCCCATGTCATCGTCTGTTTGACCCACTGCTGTCCCGAAAGAGGTTCACGGCGATCAGATCCCGCAGACAGAGATGCAGCTTCTCCCTCGATCTGTGGTGCCCACCATCCCAAACCAAGCCAGAATAAATTCCATTGTACAGGAGTATAGAGACAATAAAGCTCTCTTATGTTATGCTCATCAAAGCTATTAGTAATTTGTGTTACTGACTGCTCCATCCAACAAGCACAGGTGATATGCCGCTACGGGTTTAGGCCTCCTCTTATAAATTGTCTTTAGCCATGCATAGTTACCGTATATAGGAACAAAATGAAGCTCAACAAAAACTATTAACCTTATGAAGGATTTTCAACACAGTAACGTCTGTCTTGGTTAGGAAAATCCACAGTCAAGGTTCATATATTAATTAGTTCATTCTAACTATGTAACTATTTCAGTCCACAGCCCCATGTCCCAGAAGCATAAAAAAATGCTATCATCTGTTTTCTCTCTTGCGCTATTCAGCACAAGCAATTATCTGCCACGGTTCCCCTTTCGTGCTGATCCAGCACAAAAACAAAAGGCTGAGACTCTCACACCAGCTTTGCGATGTGTTGGGAAGCTTTTGGCGAATGCCGGAACTTACTGAAGAACATCTTCCATTCACAGATTTATGTCCGGTTTGCACTAGGTGGGGGGTTGGGGGGGTGATACAATAAAGGAAGGAAGTCACATTTCATTCTCGCCACAATATATTTAACACCAGGTAATGATGAAATGACAGGAAACCTTCTGAAGAGGAAGCCATTTTCTGCAGGTGCAAATCAACTGATTAAATAAAATTAGAGGCAAAATACACAAGGAGACTTTCTCCCAGTAATGATCTTTGGAATAATAATAATAATAATAATAATAATGATAATAATAATATTAATAATGCTTTTCATTTATATAGAGCTTTTCAGGATCTCAAAGACACTTACCTAGACTAAAATAAACATAACTAAACAACAAACCATATTATGAACTAGGAACGTCAAAGGCTTGAGCAAACAAAAGAGTTTTTAACTTGTGTTTTAACAGACGAATAGCGGTAGGGTGGGAGTTTCAAAAGTACATTGTCCTTGACAATGAAATTTAGATGTTGAATTATACTTAATATTTACTAAAAAGATAATGTTACCACAGCAAAAAGAGTAAAGCGGTTAAGAGTCTTTTTAGTGTGGAACAGAAAAAAACCAAAATGACCTCCTGGTCAGAACTGCCAAGATCACAGCTAAGATCTTTATGGATTGCTGTGCCTGATGTATAATGTCATAAACAGCCTTGAATTATGCATCCTAGGCTGCCCGCCATGACACCTTGTGAATGACAGCAATAAACACGTTCAAACTGGATGTTCATTTCCACATTAAAAAGAGCCCTTTAGTTTTATTCCATCAGGCTGCACATCAGGAAGGATGCTTTCCCAGCCGCTGCCTGTTACCTCCTGTCACTTTGCCTTGGCTGTTCTACTCCCCTTTCCAAGCCAGATCTGCATAGTGTCATGATCATCTATCCCCATTAGTATCATTGTCATAATTGCTATTATAATAGACATTTTCCCTGCCCCAGTTATTCCGGTCTTAATGTAACATGTTACTTCCTATTACAAAGGGAACTATGGGGAAATGCGAATGGCTGCTTGGTCTAGATGAATGATTAACTAAACAGCTCTGCAGAGGGCCCACCCAGATTCTCGTATAATAATTTAGGATTGTCATAAGCACTCCACGCCCCACAGGGTCTGTTTCTGTCTGTAGGCATTTTCGCATCAACCCTCAAAAAGACGAGCTAACCTGGGTGCATTTTGCGAATACATACTGTAAGGGCAGGCATAGGGCAAACCGGCACCGTGTAATAATAAGACACTCACGTTGTCACGGGCTGCCCCGCGATGCTGATAGCAGCCCCTCAGGAAAGGACGACAGCTTAGTTTCCCTTTACGGTGCAGAACCGGATAGACCGAAAATGTCTATTTTGTGTTCGCATGTCCTGTGTAGTTGGGGACCAGGCCGCGCACATAATGAACTTACCGCACAGCGGCACATGGCGTGGGAATCTAGGCCGAGAGGGGAGCCAAAGGTTCCAGGTTTGAAAGGATCCAGTGGCCTGCAAGTTAGAGCTGGGGAGAGAGTAAGGACTGCCGTGAGCCGGTGGATATAAGGATATGCAGGAAGCACATAGACCCTAAATATTCTTGCAAGAATAGGTGATGCCAAAGATTAAGAAGGGGCCAGCATAAGGTATGTCTGGGAATAAGGAACCGAATGAATTGTCCTTAAATTAAGGAGAACCTGCTGCTTTCCCCTTGGCCACTCATAAACTAATAAGAATAAATGACTTTTAGAGCGAAGGGAAATATTTGCAGTCGCGTGTAACAGGTAACTTCAGAGGAGCTTTCCATTTCCATAATAAGATGCCACTTCTGCACTGAAAAACTAACATAACAAGAGTCAATTCAGCATTAGCTGGAAGGAAACTCTTAAATTTCATTGGCACTCATTGTGAATTTCAGATGAATGCAAATTAGCATGGCTTTAGGTGCAGCACCTATAAAAACAAATGGTTTCCACATCCAAGTGTGGGTGGTTCTGGGAAGCCAGTTTTGTTTACCTTTTTCCCCACGGTCATTAACAAGACTGGACAGATGTTGCATATTACATAAATTCAGTTTGCGCCCAGAGCATTTTCTTTTTAATTCTGTTAGGCCAAGTACTCCTTTTTACTCTGACGTCATTTAATGGGAAAGAAAGTAATAAAACGAATAATAAGATTTAGAAAGCATGTCCTTGTTACTATACAGAAATAGCCAAGAAAAGATACATGTAGGCCATTCAATGGACTTAGAAAAAGGTCCCTAACCGTTTGAAAAGTGTCCGCATTCGTCACACAATAGCCTGGTGCACAAAGGAACACAAAAGCTACACTGACGCAAAGGAGACTGAGCATGGCACCTAATAAATGGCAAAGAAATAGATTTGAAAGGGTTTTTATCACACCGTTTTCCAGAATGACAGAAGCCCACTTTCAAATTAGTCCAGCAAACTAAAACTATTAAGTTTCACTTTAAATAAACATATCCGTTGAAAACACATTTATTGTATTTAATAGTCTCCAAATTGAAAAAAATCCCTTCTCCTCTTGCTGAATTACATCTTTGTCCGGCTTGGCCCAGCTGACGGCTGACCACCAACCTCCTTATCTCTTGGTGCATTTTAATTCTGTTTTAATGCTGGTTTTTCTACTCGTCACTTACCAAAGATGTTGCTTGCAGAAAAATTCCAATTGTCAGACCCTTGTGACCTCAAAGGAATGACATAAGACTGTGTCTTCTCTTTCAGGAATCACTCAACATTTATGCAACGAATTAACCTCGTCCCCTGTCATTAACTCTCAGTGATTCACTGCTTACTTGTCTACGTTTTTATATCGACTCTTTTTATGAGGTTCCCTCATGGGAGGTATTTGTGTTGCATCTTTCCGCCCACTTTACGCCACGCTTATAACAAATGACAAATACACGGTTTTCAGATGGGCCGGCCATGATGGGTCTGGCACCCCAGGTTAGATTCTGCTAAATGCCTCAGCCCCCAACCTGCAGCAGAAAACACATTTAGCCAGTTCATTTATACTAAAAACATTTCAGAAACACAGCGGATCAGGCTGCTAACTAGCCGGCTGACAACTGTTTCATAAGAAAAGTAGTGAAATTTAAAAACTAGTGTAAATAAAAGTGCAATGTCACATATTTATTCTGATCTTTCGTGCCCCTGATCCAATTTCACCCCAGGCGGTCGCCTATGCCGCCTGTAGGGCGGGCCGGCCCTCGGTGTTCATATGGATCATGTACTTGTTTCTAGTCAGTCTTTGGAGGATTAATAAAACAGCACTTATACTGATAGGTATGTCTGTGTCTTGACAGCTGTCTGCTAACCAGGAGCATGGCAGTGGTCTAATGGTTCAGGACATGCCTTTGTAACTGGAAGATTGCTGGTCTGAATCCCTGACCAGCATAGGTACCCTGAGTAGAGCACTGCTCCACTGAGTTAGCTGCCCTCCTGCTATGTCACCATGTGTTGCATGGGTTCGATGTGGATGCGGCATTTTGTTGTTGTGCACTGTGTGTCAACAATGGCAACTAATCACTTTCCATATTATCCGTTTCCCTTGCATATTGGACAAAAGCGTCTGCTAAATAAATGCATCCAAAATGTCAAAAATCGCCAGCTATTGCTGCAGCGCACCTCAGGAAACAATGAATGCGAAGGTGGCCACTGCAAGCAGTTTCCAAGGAACATGGAAACAGAGTTACATTCACCGTTAAACAGTATCAGACTTCAAAGGACTTTATATCTGGGTTGTATTTTTAAGTACAAGAATTGAAGTAGATATGTAGAAATACATTCAGTATGTATAAATAAATTAGTACAGTAATTATTTTAGAATATAATTGCTAGTCAAAAAGAAGTAGTCTCTCTTCTTTTTACTCTTGTAATTCGTTCTCAAGATAAAATAGGATCAGCAACAAAGATTATACTAATTAGACTTTAATTTCTTGCATTTCATGTGAGATTATTGATACCCAGGTGGATGTAAAAATAAAAAGCTAAGAACAACACATTTTTGCAGGGCACTGAAGATGTTTTACTTTCTGAGCATCTCAGTACATCTTAAAATGACTTTAGAAAAGACACAGATTGCCTTTTCTGACCACCATTGCATATAACCATTAGACTAAAAGGGACATCATTTCTGATATGGGTCTTTTAACGAAAATTGTTGTTATTCTTTTACAACAAATAGTGCGACAACAATTTATATTACTTCTTTCCTTCATGCTTAGTGAGGCACTGCATCATGTGCTACACATTCACACACAGTTACATGCTGTGGGCTGTTTAAACACACCAGTGTGGCCCTAACTGTGTGCTTTTGAAGTGCAGAAGGAAATCAGGCGTCCCCGGAGAAACGAAAGCTGCAGTGTGGAGAGAACACACACACACACACACACACACACACACACACACACACACACGCAGACACACACACAGATACATACACGCAGACACAGAGATACATACAGACACATAGAAACACACAGAAACACAGACACACACACATTTGTATTCATACCTTTGTGGGGACCGTCCATTAATTCTTTGGGCATGACTCTAACCCCAACAATGACAACCCCCACCCAGCCCTAACCCTAACCATAAGTACCCAAACAAAATACCAGACTTTTGGCATTTTTAGTTTTTTGATTGCATTCACAGATTTTTATGAAATAGAGTTTTCCCTTGTGTGGACCGAAAAAAAGATAAAAATAACAGGTTTTTATTACATTATGAAGACGTGTAAATATGGATTTGGATATAAAATATATACATAAAGACACACGTACACACCCAGCTTTCAACTGAGCCCCTGGAGGTGTGACGAGAACATCGTGTTGTATTCAGTGCCACAGACCATGCTGGTCGCTGTTCTATATTAGCACTCAGTGATGTAAATAAAACACTTACACACCAACTCAGGTGTAAATCAGCAGGATTTCTGTAGTTGCTTGTCAGTATAATTGGCCAGTATTACCTTAAATATTTCAATGACGTACAAAAGTGCCCAATGCATTTCTGAGTGGCAGCAGCGATTTCAGACATGCAGACTGTATACATGCACAGTCCATTCTTTAAATGCGAAACCCTCCCTTTTTCTCCACACAGCTTGCCGTTCTCACGCAAACATCTTGTGCTGCAATTTTCCACCCCATTTAAATCAGACAGAATCACGTCAGCAGAAATGCACCGTTATTTGGAAATAGAGCGAATCTAATTTTAAGTCTACATTATAGAAATTCTGGCCAAAGTGCATTTTAATGTTTTAAAACTATAAGCAGAGTCTAATCTTTTTTTCAGTACATTCCCAAGTACCTTGAGCTAATGAGCTTCAGCCACCCAATTTATGCATATGTGAAAAGTTTATTTACATCCTGATTGTTTATCATGTCTGAACCTTATATACGCCCCTATTTTTGGCTTTACACTATATTTATATTATTGTCTGCTGCTATGCATGTATATTGTATGTACCATATTTATGTACCCTTTTTACATACCCTTATTGTCTTTTATTTTTACTAAGTGTTTGTCCTACGCCTTGTTACCTTGTGTTTGTCTGCAGGAAACATGCAAGTAAGCATCTCATTGTGCAAAAAAAAACCAATAAACCTTTTAAATCCTATATGTAATGATAATAGATACATTCTCCATAGGGAAATTCCCTTTTTTCCTCCCCCCAAATTGCTCTCTGTAGGTGAGAGCAGGCTGGCCATAAAGGGCAGCCACCCCCAGCAGCGCCCAGGGGGTACAGGACCTTACTGAGGGACACACAGATGTGCCGAAGCGGGCCATGAACTGGTGACCTTTTGATCACAGACACAGGCACAGAGGCTTAGCCCACTGGGCCGCACGCTGCCCCCCCAGCCTGTGATAAATTCCATCCATCCATCCATCCATCCATTAACTTCCGCTTATCCAACCATTCCAGCTCCTCCGGGGGAATCCCGAGGCATTCCCAGGCCAGCCGAGAGACATAGTCCCTCCAGCGTGTCCTGGGTCTTCCCCGGGGCCT
>JAODKF010000038.1:2861706-2874146 GCA_026779585.1 Mormyrus proboscirostris | reverse complement strand
TCGCACCCGACCCCTATGGCCCCTCCTATGGGTGGTGAGCCCATTGGAAGGGGGACCCACGTGCCTTGTTCGGGCTGAGCCCGGCCAGGCCCCATGGGTATAGGCCTGGCCACCAGACGCTCGCCATTGAGCCCCACCCCCAGGCCTGGCTCCAGGGGGGGGGCCCCGGTGACCCGTGTCCGGGCATTTTTGAATTTTTACTCCTTTTTTATTTATATACAGTACATATATGTTACAATTACAGTAATATAGTGTTATTAAAAGTTCTGCATAGAAAAATGCTTATTTCAATGTAAAAAGTTGCAAAAACCCATAAATAAACGATAACTATAATACCGCAGATTTCCACGATAGAAAATTACATATACTCCACAGAAAAATCCATGATACAGTGGGAACACAATAGCTAAACCACAGTATAGCTGGGGATCACTGTATAATAAAAATTATGGGACTCATTGGGCTTCCTGGGCCCCCCCTGAGCTTCCTAGGCCCCGGGGCGATGCACCGGCTGCACCCCCCTCTCCTCGGGTCTGCTCAGGGGTCCCCAATGACTGGTTTGAGAAACACTGGTTTAGGTGAACTGATCCCGAGTAGAAGGCAGTTAATGCTAGTTACTGCTGACACCAAGTTATTCTCCATACCTCATGCTGCGGTGATTTTTTGCCGGGGTGACTTTCAGATATCATTTCCTCCATGAAGAGAGTACATGTGGCCCCTGAAGTGGCCCCTGAATCGGCATGATGAGCATCACCCACACGCCGTAACCTCTGTAGAGTGAGCATTCAGTGCATATTCTGGAACAGGCCCTAGGAAACACCTTCATTAATCTGGCATGATTTTAATGGCCTCTACTGGAATGATGGTATCCCTTCTAATGCTAGGAGACCTCTAACATAAGGCATCAGCAATTTTACAGCTGCACCCCCTGATGAAACATGCGATTTGAACATATTAAATTTAATAAAATTAAACTGAAAATTGTATTTGAAAATGTGGCATGTGCTAGTCATATCAATGTGTAATAATTTATTGTAAATGTATTCACTCTTTTTTTACAAATTTATTTATCTGCATGAATGACTGGTTGGGTTCTCTCACCTCGCACCCCCTGGGAGAAAAGCATAGTCAGCTATCCCACAATACATGCAGAATATACCACGATGCATGCAGAATATACCACGATGCATGCAGAATATACCACGATGCATACTGGATATACCACGATGCATACAGAATATACCACAATGCATACAGGATATACCACGATGCATACAGACCTGCATACAGACCATACCACGATGCATACAGGATATACCACGACGCATACAGAATACATCACGATGCATACAGGATATACCACGATGCATACAGAATATATCACGATGCATACAGGATATACCACGATGCATACAGACCTGCATACAGACCATACCACGATGCATACAGGATATACCACGATGCATACAGGATATACCACGATGCATACAGACCTGCATACAGAACATACCACGATGCATACAGGATATACTACGATGCATATGGACCTGCATACAGAACATATCACGATGCATACTGAATATACCATGATGCATTCAGACCTGCATACAGATCATGCCACAATGCATACAGGATATACCACGATGCATATGGACCTGCATACAGAACATACCACGATGCATACTGAATATACCATGATGCATTCAGACCTGCAGACAGACCATACCACAATGCATACTGAATATACTACAATGCATACAAAATATACCTCGATGCATACAGACCTGCATACAGACCATACCACGATGCATACTGAATATACCACAATGCATACAAAATATACCACTATGCATACAGATCATACCACGATGTATACAGACTATCCCACAATGCATACAGAATATACCACGATGCACACAGACTTTGCAGGCTCTTATGTAAGGTCATGCACTTATTAAATATTTAGTTTGGTGTTTAAATTTTTTTCTCCCGCCAGTCTCACTATGATATAAACAGGGCTGCCAACTTTGGTCAGAAGGCACGAGTGAAATTTTCTATTCAAGACAAGTCTGCACACACATCCACACGCATTTACATCTGTTTATCAGTTTCATAACCTTGTAAGCAGTCTGTAGGGTTTGCAGACTACCTCACTGCTTATGATGTAGCTAATTTTAGACTCATATTGGAATAATATAGACCACATTTGTAAGAGTTGGTAACCCTGTGTAAAAACTGGTAATGAAGTTATGCTAGTTTCTAGTTTCTGATTTTGTGTTCTCAGCTTATGAACACGACAATACCAAACACACATAACATAGTTGCCTGTTAAGTATGGACCCATAATTGAACTTTTTTTAAGGGCTATAGATAATACATGTAATTCTATTTTCTGAAACCACCACTATTTTATAATATGGTTGAGCCATGTAATGTGTAATTTTCCTTAAAAAACTGTTGTTCTACCGACTCGTAATGCTGATAAAGAAAGCAACAGAATTGCTTTAGTCTGCACAGCAAAATAAAGGCCTATTATACATATTCTGTGGTTACCTACACCATCCAGCCCCTGGTATGCCAAGAAAATAAATAACAACAAATTATAATTAATTTTCCAGGCATTTTTATCCAAAGTGACTGAAACGGGTCACGGTGATTTATTTTTACACTCCAGTCTTAGCAGTAATTTTCGCAGCTGGGTATTTCTCTGCTGCCACCTGGATAGAGTGTCTCATTGAGGGAAGCATCTGGGAATCAGTCAATAAAACTTTGGTTACAGTTGGAGTCTGAAGACACTTCCAACACACACTCTCACACATGCACACACTCACACATTCCCACACTCACACATGCACACTCTCACACATGCACACACTCACACATTCCCACACTCACACATGCACACACTCGCACATGCACACGCTCACATATGCCCACGCTCACACATGTGCACACTCACACATGCCTACGCTCTCACATGCACACGCTCGCACATGCACACGCTCACATATGCCCACGCTCACACATGCGCACACTCACACATGCCCACGCTCACACATGCACACGCTCACACATGCACACGCTCACACATGCCCACGCTCGCACACGCTCACACATGCCCACGCTCACACATGCACACACTCACACATGCCCACGCTCACACATGTGCACACTCACACATGCCCACGCTCACACATGCGCACGCTCACACATGCCTACGCTCTCACATGCACACACTCGCACATGCACACGCTCACACATGCCCATGCTCACACATGTACACGCTCACACATGCAAACGCACGTGGTTCAAACAAAATCTTGGTCTTGACTTCTACTCTATGGCCCCGAACTAGCCACCCCTGGTACAAGTGTGAGCAGGACAACATAACGTCTAACAGAGCAAGAATCTCATAAGACTATTCAAGGACGAGAACTGCAACATAAGGAACATTCAGGGAACAAAGAGTGGGATCAGGCTAGTAGAAGAATAATTGAGGCTTGAGGTTTTTCTTGAAGCGAGTAGAATATTCCAGAGTAATAATGGCCTCACTACATGGTTTCAAGGGCAAGAAAACATTATATAGTAAACCTTCTTATCTCCAGATCTCCATCTAGTTGAACAATTATAGGAGATATCAGTGTGGTGACACCACTTTGTACCACCACTACCAAAACAGGTGTGATGGATTTGCTGATGACAGGGTGATGCTGTGTCCTTCCAAAGGAGCCCCAGGGACCTGTAGGATCTATGCTTCTTCACACTGACTCGCGGTGACTTATCCTCACAAAGCCATATTATGGCATTTGATGTTGTAGCCTCTGTTTTGGCAGCTGTATTTCAAACGTTCATACGAATGTCTATGTTTCCTTTTTAAATTTCGTTAATTAAGCTCCACTCATAAAGTTTCAGACAGCCTATTATAGAACGGTCAGATTTTTTTTGGATGGTCTGACGTTATAGAGAGAGGATATTGCACGGGACTCTGCATGTGTGCTTGCTAAATATGGTAGAGAGAAGGCTGTGGGGACAATGTATCCTGACAGTGTCACTGCATATGCAGTGCGCTGCCTCCAAGCATCAAAGCGGAATGCAGCAACAATCATATTGTGTGCCTGAAGGCTCCCCAAGCTGGCTGGGCAGGGTACCAACATATTGCATGGGCTGGTACCCAGAATTCCATGGGGTAGAGATCTGTTACAGGAACAAGACAGGAGAGTACAGACCACGGTGAAGGGAGATGCCTGCAACATGGAGATCATGTAGGTTTGTGGAATTAAACTCCTCTTAAAATGTAAAGTGACAAAAAAGAGGAAATGCAACCTTAAATATTTGTGGATTTGAACAAACAAAACAAGTCTGTTTACTATTTCTATGAACCTATTTCATTTTTTTTTTACCTTATATAAGTTCGGCATGTTGAATTTGATTTTAAATAGGAAAATTCACACGCTGCCAGCTGCACCATGGTGGGTCAGAATGCGCACACTAGGAAACAGCAGTGCTAGCTGTGCTGCCAGTCGCCATGGAAACCATGCAGCGGCGCACACTGTTCAAAACCAATAGTAAGTGTGAATCAAATCAAATCTAAAGGAGGCTTTCCAAAGTATTGCCTTTCTTAAAGACTGTAGCTGTGTCTCAGCACAGACACAACAGTGATTTTTTTATAATAAGAAAACACACTGTTAACGGCACAGAAGTTCTTCATTGTACAACAATCCCAGAGATAGGGATGATTTGTCAAACAGCAGGACATTAAGGTGATGGAAAGAGGTCGTTAATTTCCTGTATTTAATTGCTTTGTGTGATTTAATAAGATGAGAAGACCCTGTTTCCTTTTTGGCTGGGGTGTGATTGACTCTGCAGTCCTCAGCGATGAGAACACCTACCTTATTTCCATTGCTCGAGGTTAAGATCAGGTTAGGATGGAATATAATTAGTTCAGGCGTCCCTCGGCAAGTCAAGGTAACAAGAGAAGGATTACTTTACCAGATTAAGATGAACCCATTCTTTGATGTGGAGATCAATTACAACGTGCTCTTAATGTGCCCACGTTACACCATGTTTGGCTAAAGAAGCAAAAAGACTTTGCTTAGGAATAGTAGTATTATTAAACAGGGGCCCCAAATGAAAGTCATAAAATACATTTTATTGCGTGGCCTAACAGACAGCGAGCATGCACTCTGAAAACAATAACTTTAACCCCTGAATTAATTATAGTGGGAGTTTCTCATGAATTATGCATACGCTTAATAATCTATTTATTAGCACAATTCAAAAACTGAGGACCATTTATTCTTAATGTGTATTAATAGCTAATGTTTCCATAAAATGAAAAGAGCATTTGTTATCCGCAGTTAGTAGCTCGCCAAAAGACAGGAAAGTACCAAATGATTAAAATATTCAAATAAACCGATTAATGGTATACATTTACATTACTTAGCGAATGGTTTTGTCCAAAGCAATGTACGAGTGAGACAAACAGCATAAACACACTTGGTTTAATTCTTTCAGAATGGAAACCATTGCACATGCTCTCAGGGAATTTCATTATTTAAAAACATTCCATGTTTTTTCCATTCCATGGAAGCTGGCCAAGTGAATCACTGACACAGAATTCCTACAGTGTGCACTGCAGGAGCAGAAAAAGGCTTTTCCTAATGTAGATAGAAGAAACTTACAGTGCTGTCCAAAGGTCTTAGGCAGTTAAAGAAAAATATGTTTAAATTATCTCCATGTTGTTGTAAAACTATGATGTCTGTCAAGGTGTGTTAGTGTAGCCATTTTAAAACCTCCCCTAAAGTCAGCCCAGTGTTTTCAGCCACCATCCCACGCACCCATGCATTTGTTCGACCACTAGCCCACCTAGGATGGCTCATCAATACCTCTCTGACTTTAAAAAACTATTAAAACTCATTCATTAAAATCAGCTGGTGGCAAAATATATAGAATGGCTGGGGAGCCCCTGAGAAGAGCTTAGGGAACTGAAGCATTCTTCATGTAGCCCTCTAGCAAGATATCAGGAACCTTTTGGAGAACAGAAAAAATCCCTGTTTTTGTTGTGCTATTCTTAATTTCCATATGTCATAACATTGAATTGTATGTTTTTTTGTTGTTGTTGTTGTTCTGAGCAAATATACACTTACTACCCAGATAAAAATGTCCTTTGGCTGCACAAGACTTTTGCACAGTATTGCAAAATCAGTCTCACCATGCTTGAGGGGCAGCCGAGAATCCAGACACTGAATCTATGTACTGTAGTACTGGGATGCAGGTTTGGTTTCAGCATTGACAGGGATAAAATTGATAAAACGTGTAGCTTAGAATCTGACTGACAGCAGTCATGGCCGGATCCGTCTTTTCAGACATGCTGATTTTACAGAGTTCGATGCCTGTGCACTCATGAGAACAGTGGGTCACAGTTCAAGCCTCGCTGTTGTTATTCTTATTATTATTATTATTATTACCACCAAGAGCACACATTGATCTTCTGGCTACTGCTACTGATTGGAAGCTAGAAGTGGACCTTGGCAAGCAGCTGAAGTTCCCAACCAAAATAACAACCACACTGCTCCGCTCAGACAAGATCATTCTTTCAGATTCCACCAAGCAACTGATCATGCTTGAACTCACAGTTCCCTGAGAAGAACGCATGGAGGAGGCCAATGAGAGGAAGCGGAGTAAGTACCAGGAGCAGGTGGAGGAGTGCAGGGGGAAGGGTTGGCGAACTCGTTGTGAACCGCTAGAGGTGGGCTGTAGAGGTTTTGGTGGTCGATCTCTCTGCAGAGTGTCCACTCTGCGAGGTATCAATGGGCAGGAGAGACGGAAGGCGACCAGGTCTGCAACTGAAGCCGCAGAGAAAGCCGCTAGGTGGCTTTGGATAAAGAGGGCAGAACCGTGGATCCAGTGGTGATGTCATACAATGAAGACTGTGACTGGTTACAGAAGTGAAACGCAAGTGCCTCCTTTGTTGACCCAGGGACACGTCGAACTCGGCAAAATGAGGACGTGATACCTTCTCAGGGGCCCTAGGCAAAGCTTCGTTTGCGAGGTCCCCCGATCAAGAAAACTGATGATCATGTCACTTCCTCTGCAATGCAGGTAAACTGGAGGACTTAAGCAGCTGTGCATCCGGCCAACAGCCACAACTTCTATAAATATAATTTATGTACTTTTTCATGTCTTTGTCCGGGGTACCATGTGTCGATTGAGCCCTGGGCAGCTGCTGAGGTTCCCTATGCCAGGATCCAGCCCTGCATGCACTAAATCAAAAAAATATGGTGTTGGAATTGCGTAAAACTATAAGCAAGTTTGCCGCATGGAGCTCATTAAGTCGTACAGCATGACTGTCAACTTCTTGAATCAATGTGTAGTAGTGAATAGGCTCTGTCTAGGTGGGCACTGACTTTAGCCCACTTTCTTACCCTCAGCAGCAACAGTGTCAGATGCATCCATCTGTCTGTAGTAAAGTGCTCTTTGTACCTGCAGCCAAGTACACTCACGGCTGAAATGGGTCTGGGCAGCCCTCAGTTTAAGTCAACCATGTGCAAAATGTGTGCTATAGCTGGAGAGAGTTCTGAGGAATCCTCAGCCCTGCTCAGTCACCCATCCGCTAAGAGGTAACTTCCTGCCTGAAGTGTCCTGAACCATGTGTTGGCTGCTTAAATCAACAGTATTTCCTGGGCAGGGCAATGGTTTAAATAGTTGTTTCCATTTATAGCCTTTTATTAAAGCTGAGAAGTTTCCTGTATCTTAGGAAGCTTCCCCTCACTCTCCCTGCTTATTAGACCTCCTTAAGAATCATCTGAGAGCCTCAGTAAGAACATGTATGGTCAGTAGATGGTAAAATGAGTTCTATTAACTATTAACCTGAATTATTTAGTCATATTTTGTGCTCTGTCAATAAACAGTAGCAGCCTCTTGATAGGCAACCAATAAAACGGTATGAAACGTGTATGTGTGTGCATATTGGTACAGTATGTGTGTGTGTGTGTGTGTATTGGTATGCATGTGTGTGTCTGTGTGTGTGTGTGGGCAGGTTATACCTATCCTTATGGGGACAGAATGTCCCCATAACGTGATAAATATCCATTTTTTTTTTTCATTTACGGGGACCGGTTTCCTGATCCCCATAAGGGAAAACTATTTTATAAAAATTGGTGACTGCAATGAAAAAACTAAAAATACAGAAACTCTTCTGGTTTGTTTGGTTTATTATGGTTATGGTTAGGGCTGGGTGGGGGTAAGGTTGAGCGAGGTATACCCGACATGTGCGTGTGTGTGTGTGTGTATGTGTGTGTGTGTGTGTATGTATGACCTGTGCTCAGGGGCCAGTTAATGCACAGGATACAGTCTAGGGCCCCAGTCACCTCAGGGGAAAAAGGAGCAGTTAGATAAATCGGCTTCATGTGAGTGTCCATACTGGTAGCAGCCTAGGGCTCCCAGACAAGTTAATCCAGCCCTGCTTCTGCTTCCAAAATATTGGCTCCAGGGTCACTGCTGTCCTGTATTGTATATGGAAGGTAGGTGGACATTTTTAACAGTAAATCTTGCAGAGAAATGAGAGACGAGTTGATATTTGTGTAGTCAAAGATACTCAAATAAAAAAGAGACAGAATGGAAAAAGCAATAAACTCCTGCCTACAGTAAACACCCAAAGCCCACTCAATGTCTAATTGCAAGTTGCTCAAATAACAGTTTAATCAGTTTGGCTGACGTAAGGGAACAAAGGTTTCTTGTACATGCTGTGTTTGGTTACCTGTCAGGTGAGAGGGGCCCAGTGCTGGCATGAATCCGTCAGTGAGGGACAGTTTAATACTTATCTTGTCAGCATGTCGAACAGCACGTTCCTGAAACCGATCCACAATTGTTTTTTCATGGAGTGTCTTTGGTTCCTGCTGGCATTCATCCAATGGTGCAGGTCAAGCTGTGTTACGCAGGCAGGTGACAAAGCCACCAAGTAATCCTGTTACATGTGGCCTGGAGTGGGTGTTGGGAGACCAGAAGGCATGTGCAGAGTCCATGAAAGTGATGCATGAGGTACACAAGTGAGAGAAGACCAATAACACTTACACTAAATCATTTACACTAACACTTCACTAACACAGTACCATTACCACAAACAACATTAGTCCTTTATTATTATTATTATTATTATTATTATTATTATTATTATTATTATTGCTGTTGTTGTTGGTTGTGTTATTCATGTTGTGTTCAATTCATGTTGAGTGTATTTTGTGTTTTTTTTGTTAATCTGAAGGGGTGGGCCCAGTTGTGATTGTGGGTGGGTCTGGGCTAAAGATCCGTTCAGATGGGTTACTCATGAAGATGAACGTAAGCAGTGTTATGTCACGGTCTGTGCGTCGAAATAAGTCCATCCATTCATCCGTCACAGTCGGCAAAAAACATGAGGCAGAGACACACCCTGGATGGGATGACAGTCCGTCACTAGAATGAGATTAAAGAAAACTGCCAAAAAGAATGCATTTTGGAAAATCAGAAATGTGTTTTTTTCCAGCCCGAAACACATTTTGCAAGACTAGAGATGGCTAAAAACTGAAAAGCATCACGGATATGAAATATGGATTTGAACTGGATCCAATAATGCCAGTATTTACATTTATATATGCTTTACAAACCATACCTGAGAAAAAATGCCCAAATTGCCCATTTTAGTATCAAGCTTTATAAACCATGTGGTGATGATTTATAGGAACACATTTGAGCCCGTTTATTCAGCTAGGTGTTTTCGGTGAAGGGCGTTTGTCAAAAAGACGAAGGAAAGAATAATTTTAGCCATATAAATGTCTAAGAAAAAGAAGACCTCCAGTGAACATTCCTCATCCTTTTCCCTCAGCTTCTTTATCACATTCTTTTATTTATATGTTAACCCGAAATGACCCCAATGTCCATAACATCCCAAAAGCTGTTGTGACAGCTTCATGCATTTCTTTGTGATGTGCAGGGACTCTGGCTGTTCTTACAAAGTTTAGGCTGATTATTTTTTACTCCTTAAGGACTGTGCCAAAGGCTCCCCGCACCATCTGCAGCAGGGCTGCAGACAGATGCTCTGCATAGTCACTCCTGCAGACCCAACCCACACATACGCCACCCAGAACATTGACTCTCATCCCAGCAGTGGGTCCGATTAAGCTCTCGCGGGCCGACGGTGAACTCCGGCTGCATAAATTATCAGTAACACAGGCACCGGCTGCAACCCTTCAGCGACTGCAAAGCCTGCGTGTCCTGTGATGTACAGGCAGTCGGTCCAAGCTGAGCCATGCCTCACGCCCTGTAACGGCCTGGCATCCCATCCTACAGGAACCCTGCATGGTGCCCCCTGCTCTCATAAGAGAAGCTCCAAGTTTGCCCCAGTTCTGTATAGAATTAGATAGTTAAGATAGATAGCATAGAACAATTACACAAGACAGATGAATGAAGTCGAAAGCTGAGTTCATTTTTACTTTGGAAGGCTTTTTGGAAGGGTTTATTCATTTTAATATCCGTGAGTGTGACATGTTACATTATGGAGTTATTCTCTGACTACATTGTGGAAAAAAAGCAAGAGATTTAAATTCAAGATAAATTCATCACCTCAAAATAAACTCACCAACATAAAAACTTGATTTTTCTTTTTGCATCACAAAATTGATTTAATTTGAAGCACTAATGCACGAGACACATGTTGCATGTATACAGTTCAGAAAACAAATGGACAAGGCAGCCATCCTCCACCATGTTCCCAATCATTGAGTCCTGAGAGATGTTCATCCAAGTCTGGAGAGGTGCTCCTGAAAGAGACTTCTGCTTAGACCAGTGTTTCCCAACCTGGTTTTTTGGGTCACTCAGTACACATTTTTGCTCCCTTTCAACTCCCTACAAATAGTCCAGATTTTTGTTTAGGAGCAAGGTGAGAGAGCAAAACACTGATTTGCATATTTATATACAGCTGAAATGTGTTTTATTCTTACCATGATGATGGCCGAGAAAGTACTTGCATGAAACACATTCTAAAGAGGGAGTGAAAAAGACTGCTCTGATGATTATGATGTTGACTAGGGTTGGGGTTGGGTTTAGGGTTGGGTATAGGTTTTAGCGTTTGGGGTTAGGCATTGGGGTTGGGGTTAGGGTTGGGATTAGGAATAGGGTGGGGTTAGGGTTGGGATTAGGAATAGGGTGGGGTTAGGGTTGGGGTTACGTTTGGGGTTGGGGTTGGGGTAAGGGTTGAGGTGGTCAAGTTATTCTGTTATGTGGTAAGAGACTTCAAGGCTTTTGGTTTGGACAGAGTATGAAAAAATTAATCCCATTGCACTATTTTAGTGCTTCCATAATACTGCATGATTGCCACACTGGTCCCAGTGGAGTCGAGCCCAATTTCCGCCATCATTTCTGGGGAGACTTGCTGGACAATCTCCAGTAGCTACTGCTGCAGCTGAAGTTGATAACAACACTTTATCATTGATCCCTGAGGAGAAATTCTTTTTTTGCCTACCCCATCTTGCTCTCCATGAGACACAGACACACATGTATGTAAGAGTAAGATTAGTCGTGAAGGGCAGCCACCCGTAGCGATGCCCATGAAGTTGGGGGTTAAGGGCTATGCTCAAGGGTCCACAGACGTAACTATTTTGCAGATGATGGGCACATTGGGTAACAGGAGTAATGAGGGACATCCAGTCATATCTTATGACCAGAATGTCATCTTTGTCAAGTCCAGCATGTGCTCCTCAATTCAGACTTGGTTTTGCTGACATTCTTATTCTCTGGATGACTCAGGAACCATAAACCCAACCAATGGAACACTTTTGGTTAGGTTTGGATTGGGGTTGGGGTTTGGGATAAAGCCATACATGGGAGCCTCCTGTTGCTGCCTCAGAGGAATTCATGCATTGCGGAGGGATATGAGAGAGATGAACTCTTGATGTTCAGGGGGAAGAAAGATCCTAATGTGTGGAGCTGTCTTCCTTCCTTCTATTTGGCCTTTTGTGATTCATTTTACCTGCCGCTACTTCATGGAGTGACAGAGTGCTTGTGGATCCAGGCACTGCTGGACGTTCTATAGATGTGTCTCTTGCTCCATGTTTATATTTGGTACCTCCCAGCCTATGGTCCGGAGGTGATTCTATCAGTGCCTCATGTGGGCTTCTTCCAATTACTGCCAGGATCACTGACACTGTTTTACTATTTTCAAATGCACTGGAGGATTTTCGGTGTCCTTACATGGAGGTCTGACAAGGACACAATGATGTAAAATGCAAAGGTATTTACAGTATTTAGAAGATGCTGTGCAAAACTGCAGCCATTCAGGTAGATGAGAACTGAATAAATATGTAAAAGGGAGGGATTGTCAGTGGGCGTGGGGGGGGTCTCTTTGCCCACTATACAGGGTTCAAAACTGATCATTACTCAGACAGAACGTCCAGCATACTAATTATTAA
>JAODKF010000038.1:2828927-2856391 GCA_026779585.1 Mormyrus proboscirostris | reverse complement strand
GGGCAGAGCTATTCCACTAGGCATCACTGTGTGTGTCCTGGAGTGGGGGGGGGTGGCGGAGAATATACAGAGGGGGGTAGAGAGGAGGCAGTGGGCATCCTGGCTGAGGCTTCAGCAGGGAAATGTGGCGTCATCCTACTCAGACCTTGTAGCACCTGAGAGGAACCACAAAGACCGTCAGCTTCGTTTTTCTCCATTCTGGCAGCAGATAGGAAGGGGACATTCCTCCCAGACAGTCACTTCCTGTGCTGTTGCTGCTAGGTCAGGTTTCTTGTCCTCACAGGCCACCTAACGGTCAGTGTTCGCCAGTCATGCCTCGTTATGGGCTGGGGCCAGAGTCCCAGTGACATCCTGATGTCCACAGAAGTGGTGCTGGACTGTCAGCGCAGCCTTTCAGTGACAGTCAGTCGCTGTCCGTGGTGCTGAAAGCAAAGGCGGTGGCCTGTCAGCTGGCTGGTGAAGCGTAGCCCCTTGGTCGTCCGGAGGCTTCACTGCGAAAGCACACGGTGTACTTTTCGCATGCTTTCCCTACAGCTGAAATCACTCCATGTTTTCTGGTGTCCACCATCAACCTCGGAGGCGAGTGGAATGGCTTGATTGCGTGATTTGCTGGACGCCTGCCCAAGGTTGACACTCCTCCACACTTCCTTGAAGGGCTGTTAGCTGACTGTGCCACTGCATAAGCAGTAATGCTGAATCCCAGGGTGGATGGATGGATTTACTTCATGTTGGTTGCTACATAGGTTAATGCCATTCCGATGATAATACCCGGAGAAGGCTCCTTCTGGTATGTTAATGTCAGAATCAGAGTCCCTATATTTTTCTTGGGACATTAAAAATAAAAAAGCAAATCAATTTCCTATTTTCTTCATCTGGGGATTTTGTTTATGGATTCATGATTGTTTTGGATTTCAGAAATTGGCCACTAATTATAATAAAAATGCAAGTATAATGATGATCCTTTCTTATCATATTTAGTCCCTAAGGAAATTTATTTCGGGTTCCAGCAACATAAAATATCTGCAAAATTTTTGAAGGTACTGGAAAGGATGGCTTATACGATACCGTTTGGATAGCATCTGGCCTTAGTGACTAAGCATTCATTTTAGTATCATGCATTATGAGGTATTGTACAAAAATTTTCCATTTCTTAAAATACAGAAATATTTTGCGTTTCCTGTCCGGCATGGTCCTATGCCATCTGCCCCATGCTACCTGGGCTCAGCTCCAGACTCTGCGACCTTGTACAACATTTGCATTTATTTATTCAGCAGATGCTTTTTGTCTAAAATGACGTACATGCGAAGCGGATAGTACACAGGAGCAGGCAGTTGTCAAACAGCCAACTAGGCATAAGTGCAGCTAGACAGAGCTTCCAGTGAATGACCAGCTAGACAAAGCTTCCAGTGAATGACCAGCTAGACAGAGCTTCCAGTGAATGACCAGTGAGACAAAGCTTCTAGTGAATGACCAGCTAGACAGAGCTTCCAGTGAATGACTGCATTTGCTTTTTTTTTTTTTTTAGCATAAGCTTTAGTATTGTATAAGCTAGACGGATATTTGTGTTCTGTGAAGAGCGTCATTTTAATATTTGCAAAATATCTGTCCGTTTCTTTCTTTGCTTGTTCATTTATTTGCTTGTGGTGCAATATTTGTCTGTAACATTGAACTTACAAAAGGTACAATGAGCTACGCAGAAATCTTGCAAGAAAATTACAAAATTCATCTGTGGCCTGCATAGAACATGTTAACATCGCAGAGAGCTTTGTGCAGAAGCTATTTGATTCCTTTGTATTGCATAGTATGGTGCAACTGTACAATTATGAATATGGTTATAAATTTTACTATGTCACAGTGTTCTGAAGGCAGGAAGGTTCAGGACAGATTATCGACATGTTGTTAGTCACATTAATTACCCCAGAGAAAGAAGTTTCATTAATCAATCACTGCCATCAATTTAATTTTAATTTTAAAATAGTTCTGGCAGACGGTTCAGTACCAAGTAACACTGGGCAGGTTTGGCAGATTAAATTACAGGTAGGTACAAGCATGACCTACAAAGGAAAGGAGATATTTTCTATGTAATGCAGAGCTTAAGTTATCTCAACAGGAGACATTTAACTCAATGTGTATCCAATGGGGCTGCAGCAAATTAAGAATAGCTTTATAATATGAATGATAAATAAATAAAGGGAACATGTGAATGGCATGAATGAATGGCTAAAGTTTCTGTTTCCTTTGACTCACAGAGATGCGTTCTTAGAATCTTGAAGCCTTTGTTCATCAATAGGCTACACTCTGCCATTCCAATTGATTTTGACCCTTTTGAAAAGGACCCGTTCAAGACCCACCGCTACAAACAAAATTGTCGTTTTTAAATCAATGTTCACATCAATTGTTCGCAAGACTGGGGGAAAAAATCAATTAAAAAATAAAAGTATTTGTAAGGAGTTGAAATTGTGTGATTCTTTGTGGTACTTTTTGTGCACCAGGATAGGCAATTTGAAGATGGATGGATGGATGGATGGATGGATGGATGAACAGCTACATTTTTAGGAATGCTTCTGTGAAGCAGCACCAGCAACTAAAACAACAGATATGTGATTATATGAATACATACAGGAAGATTTTTAAACAAATACACCTTGTGGCCACTGTATTAGGTACACCGGCTTATTCACGCAACTAGCCTGTTTATCTAAATAGCGAATCATGTGGCTTCAACTGAATATTTACTGCATGCAAACATCATCAAGAGAATCATTTAGATGGATGACTTTGGCTTTTACTTTGGCTTTAGGAATAAGCACCAAAACAGCTAAAATACATAATCCGAGGGATGTTTGGTATGACGGTTGGCTGCCGGATATGTTACTCCAGCATATAAGAAACAGCCATCAACAGGGATTTTCACGCGCTGCAGTGTGGACAGTGTGCAGAGGATGGTGCAAACATGCAGTGGCGGTTATGTTACTGAAGACGTCTCGTTAATGACGGAGGTCAGAGAAAATAGGCAGATTTGTTAAAGCCGACAGAAAGATTGGGTACAGTACCAGCTCCAAATGCCCAACTTGTCAGCACTCGCAGTGGTTCTGGAGAAGAAACTACCTACCTGGTACCACATAGGGATAACCACTGTAATAAAGGGGACACTGCATTTGGATTGATACAGCAAGCCGGCATCAGCTTAGAGAATACAGGCAAAGCTGCAGATATAAAGTGGTATTTAGACAAAAAAATATATTTCTATTATAGAGCACAATGCAAGAAATGTCCAATATTTTATATGCAAATATAGCAATAATCATATAGAAAGCTCAAAATATAACAAATATCAAATTATATTTCATTTATGTCATGAGTGAACACACTTTGCATTTCTTTGCAGACTCTTTTCTTCACATTAAATGTTATAGAATCAGTAGATAGAAATAACTGTTAAGTATCTATGAAACTCCAGATTCCATACAAAAAAGGCAGAGTTTGAAAATTACATTTCCTTAATGTTTTATTGAGGAGCTTAGCAACTTTCTTTGCCTTCTGTTGTCAAGAGAGCTCATGTATAATACATTGTAAGTTGAAACCTTTTGGCAGCTTGGCTTTTTTTTCATCCATCCATCCATTCATGCCCCAACCTTTTATACAGCACAGGGTCACAGGGGCATCTGGACTCCATCCCAGAATGCACACTTGGCCATATTGTTTCAGAATCTTAATCAAAATTTGCGTGGACATTCAGTGATGGTGTGCTGCCCCCAGATGGTAAAACCTGGCTATTACATATTTGTGATGCATCTTTTTGCAGGTACCTTCCAGTTAAATTACTTTATAGACAGAATAAAGAATATAACTTAACTTGGTTTGTGTATCTTCAGGTTCACATAAATCATAAGCACACTTGTGGGTGGTAAAGATGTTTTGTATAATTGATTGATTGAACCCAATGGGGAAATTCTCTTCATGCTTCCCCCAGCTTGCTCTCTGTAGGTGAGAGCAAGCTAGTGATGAAGGGCAGCCACCCAGAGCAGCACCCAGGCCGCGGGGGGGGGGGGGCGGTTAAGGGCCTTGTTCTAGGAGCCACAGACGTACCGAGGCCGGGCTCGAACCAGCGACCTTCTGATCTGTAGGGTTACATGTGTCACCCTACACCCTTTGACAGATATCTTTAATAATTATTAGTGTTGTTTCGAAGTTGCTTGCAAACTCACACACTAATAGTTTGGATCTAGTGTGGATCTATATCCGAGTGAACTCAAAGCCAAGTCAAAGCTGAGATAGTAAACTTCTAGGGGAATCATTAGTGGGCTTCCGTTCCTCAAAATCCGATCCTCTAGTTACTGAACTTCCCGTCGTGTTGATGGAATCACTAGGTTGTATCTTTCAATAAGATCATTGGCCCCTGTAAGGTTTTCACTTGCACAGGTGGCGTTTGGGTTTATGCCCAGTTGTCTGCCAGCATCCCAGTCCAGCGCCACCTACAGGTCATCATCTGGCTCAGTGGTCAAGAACATTAACTAAATGGCGACCATTTATGTTCTAGGCGGTGCCCTGCTTTCAAATCATTAGGGATTTGAACTTTAATTACTGAAAACATCCACTTGCATGCAAGGGGCAAAACCACACGTTTTTCATGCACTTTAAACTTTGCACAAGTCAGTTTTGTTTTCTGTTAATGAATCAGCCCAAAAATGATTGACACCCTCATTAAAAATAAAATTAAATGTATAAAATCAATAATATGAACAATGACTCAGATGTTTTGTTGAATCTTCTATTATATTCTGACACAATCATTTTAATGAGGATTCAAAATTATTGCTCTGTTAAGTGACCTACACATATCAGGTAACAATACTGAAAATACCAATAATCAACAAAAGCTTCAGAAGTATGAAAAACACGCAAATTTCCCTAGAAGTGAGTAGATGTGATTATTGCTGCCATACGCAGCAAAGAAGATAATGAGAGAGGCAAAGAGGAATCTAAGACTAAGAACCACACGGTGTAGCAGAATCTTCTGGTTTATCGAGTTTCAGCGTCAGCTGTTTGACATCAGCCCCATGTTTACAAACACTTGGGAAAGAATGCTTTACTGAATGACCCACGAATTGCAACTAAAACTACAATTGTCGCTGTGTATTATGGCCATACTGGAGCTCTTTGGTTCTACACACCAGCGGCATGTGGCAGTCGGCACCACAAGACGTATACCAGGTGCCCACAGTAAAATATGGCGGTGGTTCACAGATGCTTTACGGCTGTTATGTTGCCAGTGGTGCGGGCAGGGGTAGCTGGAAATTCGGAATTCTTGCCACCCTGACAAAATGTCACCTTGGCACATCCTGCCAAGCAGGGATTGGAGGGAGAGCCCCTCTCTCTACCTTTTGCCTGAGGATTTATTCTGAGGTGCTGCTCTACTGTGACCCTTAACCGGAGCAACGTGTCACACCCACTTCAAGGAGGCAGCCACCACAGCTGACTCCTCTTAGGAGTAATCAGTAGAGCTCTCTAGTGCAGTGCGGCAGTGCGGCAGTGCGGAGTGAGGTATTGTTGGCGTGCCACTACTGAGCACTTTAATTTTTTGTTCTTCCCACAGTTACGTTGTGTTCCGTCCGTTTGGTCCTTCCCGTGCCTCACGCCTGCCCTCCTCCTACCTCACCTCTCCCCCCGTGAAGCTCCTTACGGATTCCCCCTCTTCATTCGTTGACAACTACAACTTTGGATCACCTCTCGGCTTCTGGTGTGTTGCGCGGACGGCTTCTGGTTACGACCCCGCAACGGATTCTGGCCCTTCCCTGTTTTGCCCTGAATAAACCTGATCACCTGGAATTCCATGTCCTGGTCTTGTTTGGCAGAACAGAAAGATTTCGGAAGATACTTAAATAAAAATTGTGAACTGTGAATATTGCCAGTGAACATACTGATTCCTATTGTGGTTTTGAGCATAAAAGTTTAAATTCAATTATATGTTTAACGGCATGATGACAGAAAAGTGTTTGTATTGACAGCAAGGCAGCGTGCTCTGCTTTGCTGGCTGGTATAATGTGGGATATTCAGACACTGGCAGATCTATTTTCAGTCACGATAGTACTATAAAACAGTGTCTAAATTTAACTGAAATTATTCTGGCTCAAATGACAAGAAGATGATACATATTAAGACGTGTTACTACACAGTGATAAAAAGAAAAACACTGCCAGGTTTCATAGACGTATCTTGAGATATTTATTGTATCAAAGTAGTCTTTAAAATGTGATTGTATACATTATTCAAGCCATCACTGTTGACATCAGTAAATTAATGTATTTGTGAGAAGAAATGATTGCATCAGTATCAGTTCTAAAAAGCAAATTTGACATGGTACTTTTGTTGAAATAATGGACAGTTCTGATGTAAAGATTTTTGTTATTTATGGAAGAATTTTATATATGCTGAATGAAATACAGACTTATCCAGCCAAACTGATCAATATCATCCATCTTCATGGAATAAAAATGACTTTCTGGAGAAATATCCAGTGTCACGTATTGCCTAAGTCACTGCATGCTGTGCGATAAGGTGCACCCACTGAGTTCAGGATCGTTTCTTATGATAACTGAGAGTCTATCTAATAGGTTTCATAATTTTATGAGCAACACTGTTACCTCACACCTCCACAGGGGTTTGAGTCCTGCCTCTGCTCTGTTTGTGTGGAGCTTGCATCTTCTCTGCATGTCACAGGGGATTCCTCTCAATACTGCCACGGTCCAAAGATATGCAGTTACGTTAACTGACATCTCGAAAATGATTTCAGAGTGCATGGGCGTACCTTGTGATGAATTGAAATTACTTCTTTTTTCATGCTAAACGCGAGTAAATATTTGGTACATTTTATGGCTTATGTACATTCAATAATGGGAAATCCGTTCTGATTACTTATGGTGCAGAAATCCTGATATGAAGTTTGTCCCCTACATGCTGCCATACAGCCGTATCTAAGGGACGTCAGGTTGCTTGGGGTTGACCCATCTCTGCCGAAGTAAGCCCCTCCCATGATACCCGCCCTCCGCTCTCATTGGCTGATTTCCTTTCGGCCTCACGCTACTCGTCAGCTATCCGGTCGAATTAGTTGTCAATCTTTTAGGAATCTATTTAGGGTAGATTGATTAAGGGATCAGCAAGGGTATCGCTTTTAAGATTAGCACTACATCGGTGTGCTTTTGTTTTATGTTGTTTATGTTTCGTCCTTTTTTCTGAATTCTTTCTGTAGCTGTAATTGTTTAGTTTTTGTTTTTGTTCGCGAAAGCTGGACATTTGCGAAAGTATGTCTTCAAACGAAGACAGAGCCAAGGAGATTCTCAGAGGGTTTAAACTGTATCCTTTGCTGTGCTGAGCGCGTCGTCGCGGCGCTGGTGCTGAACTGCGCAGGCTGCCCTGTCATGCCAGACTTAAGTGTATTATGCATTTCACCGATTTGTTATTGTGAGTGTAGCCAGTTAGCCTGCCTCTAACTGCAGCTTGTGTACATTAGTAGCGGTCGAATGTGGTGTACGATGCTGTCAGTTATTACTGGCCGGTTAACCTGAAGTCATAGAACTTGGTTGGTGTCGGTATGTGCAGCAGCATTGCATCCAATATTTAGCACAATGAAGAAAGCCATTTCGCATATGCATGGCCAGTAATAGTTTTATGCAAATCATCCGCATGGCAGGCTAACCAACTTTGATGCAAACTACTGCGATTCTGCGATACAGCAAGTCTTGGGAGTTCGCCGGGTTGACAGTTCACTAGCGAGGAAACTACAGACGTCAGCTAGGATTACTTTGTGGAACTGGAAATTGTTACTCTGAGATTAATTGAAATCTAGCTAGATGTAGAGGACAGACCCTTTGAATGCGTTCTGGAGGTGCAGTTGTTATTTCATGCAGTTTGCTATGTTTTGGAAGGTGTTTACGTATGTCATTAAATGTGGACTTAATATGAACTAAAACATATAAACTAATACATAAATACGTTGTATCTCAGGTGTTGTTTTTTTCCTGATGGTAGTTATTATGGTGTGCTTAAATTACAGTACTGATCTTTAGATCTGGCGCACTAAATTGAAAACTTGCTCTCCAAAGAAATAGGCACAGCTTTCCATAATGCTGCAAAGTTTACATAATGGGAGCTGTCGTTCTTAAAATAGATACAGTACAACAAATGGAAATAATTCCATCTGCATGATTGTTCCTGGTTTTTCCCTATGAAACCCCAAGGAACTTTCCTGAAAGTCTGTTGTGGTAAATCAATGCGTTTTGAATAATAATAAGGCTGGTGCTTGCCACCGATTTCAGCTTGTGCTGGTGACCTTCCTTAGGGAGTGCAAGCTGACTTTTTAGGCTCGTAATTCCTTAAATCCTTGGGTTGCAAGCACAGGGATTTGCTGCCCTGCAATAGTCTGGTCAGTGCAGCATGCTGCCAGCCTCCGGTGTTTGGCTGGCAGGGTTCTTCGATGCATTTAAAAATTGGTATTACAGAGGTAGCACATAATGTTCATTATCTAAGTGCTGCTGTAAGGTTATGTGGAAATTGCACCGTGTAAATCTGCCCGTTGGATATATTTTTTGGGTGTTAAACTGGATGTATCCAAATTTTGAGTGAATGAAATAATAATAGTATTCTATATTGGTTGACTTTGGATGTTTGATTTATTTGAAAGGTTATAGAGCAGAATTGACTTGGTTTCCTGAGAATATCTTAGCATCATTGTTGTGGCACAGTGTCAAGTAAGTAAAATTCAGATGGTCATAGTACAGAACAGGGGTACAAAATGCTGATCCAGGAGTCCCAGGATCCAGCAGGTTTTCCATCCTTCCTGATGAGTTACTATCCGCCTGAGATTAGGTGCAGTTCATCTGAGAGCAGGTAGGATGGAAAACCTGCTGGATCCCGGCATTCCTGGATCAGGGTTGCCTACCTCTGGTATAGAATGAATATAATTCTATTCTTGTGTATTATTCATGGGTTAGTTCATGTACAGCATTTACTTTCTAGTTTATACTTTTTTTTCCTACTCTATACCTTTTATTTGTTTTTTTTACTTTTAAATATACTTTTTATATACTTTTTATATCCTTTTTAATATACTTTTAATATACTTTTAATATACTTTTTTATTACTTTGAATATACAATACAGTAGCCCCCTGGTTTCAGTTATCTGTGAATTGTGAAGTGAATACCAATGTCTTCTTTTTGTTCCCTTGTCCTTTGAGGGGTATAAAAAGCATGATTTTCATTGCTCCTTCATCCCTTGATATAATATTTTTTTATTGCTCTTTCATCTCTTGAGAATTAGGCTGAAATGTCAGAATTATATTATTACTGTATTCAGTGCCGGTAATGTCCTATTCTGAGTAATTTATGAATTACCATATGTAAGCTAATGAGAAGCACGTTATGTATGGGCTGCACGGTTGGTTCCCTGTTTTTGGCGGTTTTGGCTATCCGTGGCAGGTCTCGTAATGTAGCACCCACAGAAACTAGGGGGCCGCTGTATTTAGGACAGGTAATAATGTCTCGCTTGTCTAATTTTGTGATGAAACTTGTGTGGAATTTCTATCTGAGGACTGTCAGCTTTCTTCAGACAAGGCTGTGTTTGTTTTCTCAGTAATTATACCAACCCATGCAGTGAAAATTCAGTACGGATGCTCCGCGCTTTTCCGATGATTCGACTCTTTGGTGGTGCGATAGCAATGTACATTCAGCAGTCATCAAACTTTGAGCTTCCATCTGGTCCCAGACTCACGATACGCCGGATGACGCAGCATCCGCGTAGCCGTGCTCCCAGTCTCTGTCGCGACTGTGACTGTAACCATCTCATGCAAAGTGCCATTCATATTCGACTTGCAATGTTTTCAGCATATGATGGGTTCGTTGGAAGACGAGCGCATCACACGCGGAGGGGCATCTGTATATTTGCAGTAACCCCCCGACACCCCCGCCAAATGTTCCAGACCTAGCGATGTAATCCTCAACCAGAGCAAGTCATTATTGTCCTTATCACCTGGAAACAAGGTCTCAACAGTGCTGTGTGCTAGGCTAATTGGCAAGTCCAAGATCATTTAAAGAAAATTACAGTTGTTCCCTGTTGATTGTAGAGCTTTAATGACTTTCTTAGTTAAAGGCAGAAATGTTATCTTCTCTTCAAGATCTCTCAGTACCGTTTAAATGTACTGTTTCCTCACTTGATATTCCTTGAACTTCACTCAGTGCGAAGTGTGATAGCGACTGCTTTCACTTCTAACATGTACGACAGCAAAAAACGCAAAGCATGCGGTCGGCTTGGGGAATGTTAAATAACACTCTGAATAAGGAGAGTGTGAGTTGCGCAGAGGGTCGTGTCGGTGCCGCAGTCAGAGGTGGCGTGTCTGCTCTCTTGGTGCACATTCTCCGTGACTCTATGCATTCTGGGTCTTTGGGGAGAGTGTGCTGCTCTGAGCGCCTTCCCTTGTGTGCGGGTCTGGCTCGCCCTTCTCTTGTCCCTTAGAAACGGGAGCCAGAGAACAGACACTCAGAAGTGAAACCAGAGAATCCATGAGGAACCACTGCGTGCCGCAAGGTTTTTCTACGGCCTTCCTGAATGTTTCCGGCTGCCAAACGGTGGTTTCAGTCAACCGCTGATGGTGGATTGATCTCGCTCCAAAGCCATGCCTAGCTTGGAGCTCTTTGGATTTCACTCTGAGGTTTATGACGAATAGTACAAATGTCCGTAATGCTGTAATGCTGATGATCAGTTTTCTGTTGTAGTATCTTGTATGCATTGTGTGTCTACCTTATACAACTCAGGTCCAAGAACATTCACTGTCATCTTCAACTGTATGATCCATGGGTCACAGACTGTGATGAAATTATGATCTTGTTGGTTATAGTGCAAGAAAACAGTGATAAACGGAATATAAGATTACAGTGAGGCATTCACATAAAACAGAGCTGGAGGCAAAAATGGTTTAAATAAGAGAAAGCGAGTTCTATAGCCGTAAACCGCGGTGCATGTGTTTCTTATATTTGTACATAAACATTTACTACAAATTCCAGTCACAGGTGTCCCTGCTGCCATGACTGTATGTTGTAGCCTAATTCTGGTAGCATTACTGAGCTACGTAAATGTTCCTTTAATTGACATATTAGCATGATGACCTTTCAGAATGGGCTGCTCTGCACTTCTAGATGGTTACTTTTTAAGAGTGATTTTCCAGGCATGATGCTGATGATGGAGACTCTGCTCTGTGGACTAATTACGGGAGAGCGCGTGCCTGGTGCTGGAAGGGCCCCCTGCCTGCGGCGGCCCCCGGCCTGCCAATGTGGTGGCCCTGGTAGGTCTCACTCCGCAGACATCTGTCGCTGCTAATTCCAAACAGTATGTTGAAATTGAATTTAAATGATTGTGTCAGTTGGACTGGTACAAGTGAACCATTACGTTTTAGGAATCATCTGGAATAACATTATTGGAGTAATATCATAACGCAGTGACGTTCATTGGCGCACTCTTTGACTGGAGAATGTGCTCATTAGTTTCCTAGCCTGTAACCCCCTGATATATTTGCCACATAATTTACCTCCGTTATCCATATACTGTATGTGTGTGTGCCACTGCTTCGGTATCAGGTCTCTTCTGCTATTTTTAGAGCAGTTGAGTAATATTCCAGTAATCTGCTGCAACAGTGGCGAGTGTCTTTACTTAAATGCCCCCACCCCCCCCCGGTTTCCTGGCTGCCATTTGCTTTGTGCTAATCTTAATGAAAAATGAGGCGGTTATGTAGGTAATTAGTCTGCAGGAAGTTTCATTAGCGAGTCTCCAGCCAGACATATTTTTTAAGGTGATCGTCGGAAGTGCAGAATGGATTTGGGAATGGCTCTGTTCCATTGGTTAAGATAATTGGGTGCTTTGGGCGTGTCACGCTTCCGGAAGGCGTGGCCTCTATATCACAATTATCACAATTATATCAGGCTATTGTATTAAGGGCCGTGACTCTAGTTCTATCAGCTACAGAGTCCTGGATATGGACCAGTTTGAGTCTTAACGGGGCATCGTGTACATTACGTGGATTAAATTTTATTCTTTTTTACTTTTAAATCAGAACTTACTCCTTTCTCCCGGTAGTCAAGGATGTCGATTACTTGATGAAAGAGACTTCTTGTTTGTGGTGCTGATTATTTCAATTGATTCTCTTCTGCAGTGGGTATAATTTAGATCTAAGGAATTTTCCGTACAGATTTTTAATGTGAGATTTAAAACATATTTACTAGAGCAACGGCACTTGAAAGCAAATATTATCCTGTATAATGTCATTTTTGCCTTCGTCTGGCAGATGCTGTGAGTCCTTGTAATAGATTTTGTTTCTTCTGATCTTAACCCCCAGTGAGTCACTCTGGCTTCATGCTGGACATGTTCACTATAAATGCTCGTATTTCTTATCATTTCTCTGAGCTTGCAAGCTTCATGTCAATTCAGGGTAACGAATGTACCGAAGCAACTGTATTCACTGCTTATGATCGTCGTTAATTATTTGCTAACCGTTTTTGTCTTAAAACTGGCAACTACAGGGAAATGCAGTGACGTTCATTAAAATGATGGGATGCAAAGTTGTTTGTCCACCACTTTTATAAGACAATGTTTTGTCTTAGTAGGATAATGTAATGTTGCTTTTTGCCTGGAGATATGCGCACACACGCACACACACACACACTCATGCACTTCATAAATGCATCGCATTTACATTTGTTTATTTATTTAGCAGATGCTTTTGTCCAAAGTAACGTACAAGCAGAGCCTGGAGCATGCAACTGTCAGGAGGCCAGCTAGGCATAAGTGCATCCTGACTAAGTACCCAGTAAATGACCTGTAACTAGCCAGAGTTGGCCTTGGAAGAAGAGCAACACAATATTCCATTCATCTCTGTCAGGGCCGGAGAATGAAAGCTCCACATGTTCTCTTTATATTGGGAAAATGCGTCATTTACCTGCACTGATTGGCTCAACTCGGGATATTTTCTGTGCTGGACTTTCTCTGCTGGACATCTGGAAATAGAAATTTTTAAATGTAATCCTGGAACTTTTGACTACACTTCCATTAAATGTTCCTCACTTAGTGTAAAACAGACCGTTTCATTCAGGTCTTTGTACTCGTCCCACAGTAGACCCTAAACACACACACACACATACAAACACACTTTATTAATCCAAAGTGGGAGATGTCGGCGCCACAGCAGAGCTTAGAACAGAAATTGCACGAGCGCAAGACTAATACAGACAACAGGAAATTTCAAACACTAATGCATAAATTACATAAATGGATCAGTAAGAATTCCCAGCCATTGATTATGTCAGCAGCAAATGAACGATGCTCAGAAGCAGAAGGGGGGGCTGGGAGGGGCTGGGGGCTGGGGGGGGGTTGGGGGATCCTCTTTAGCCGGCTGAGTGCTGACACTCACTTTCCTGCACCAGTGTCCTGAGGCACCAGCGCCCTGAGGTGCCCCATTCAGCTGTGGGTGACACTGAGTGTCTAAGTGGCGCCAGGCCCCGCTCTGCCTGAAGCGAGCTGAAGGGCTCTCCTCGCTCCTCATGGCAGGACTGCTGGGGTCAGGCGGGTCCCGGCCATTGCTGCTACATGCAGCTGTCCCCTCTTCAAGCCTCCACTTTGCCTAAATCGAGCCGCTGCGACTAACAAGCGATGGCAGCTCAGTCCGCATGCTCTTCTCTTTATCCTTGTCTGAGTAGCAGTTGGGGAGCGTTGTAGTGGCTGTGTTCCTGGGTTTGGCCTTTTGCTGTGATTCTGAAGTTGGCTTTTTCTTGGGAAAATTAATTTCACGCCAGATTCTTGTTTTTCGTTTCAGTGCTTTGGTTGGATCTCTTTCCAGTGCCTGCTGCTGGTGTGTGAGGTGGTCTCCTTTACCATGTCAATTTATTTTCTGGACGTGTCAAGGTCTTTGGCAGGTCTGAGACTGGAGTTTCTCACTGAACTCTCTCCTTTAGCACCAGATATTCTGGCTGGTTTCATACCTGGGGATCTGGGTGAATCCTCCCGGCAGAGTTGACTTCACCTGCTAGATGGGGGTAACGCGTAAAGCTGTCCGTATACTTCAAATAACATCCAGACAAACCCAACTCGAACACTTTGGCAGGAGCTATCTGTCACGTAGTTAAAGCGACAGCCACCTTGTTCGTTCTGTACCACACCACAACCCTGGATGGAACAGAATATTTTTGATGCAGCAGACCCACATAGAGAGCTGAAATAAACGCATTGTGGTTCAGCGCATGAGTCATTTCAATAAAGGAGATGAGAGATCTTTCAAAATGGAAGCTGCTCTCTCTGCACAATTGTTCTGCTAACAGGGAAGCCAACAGTTTACACGACGCTCATGGCCGCACGCTAATGAAACACGCACTCCACAGCAAGCATTACACGGTCACAAAACTTACTATTAACTGAAGTACACGTTAGTTTACAATATTTAAAGTGCAATGCAGTGCAAAGCATGCCGATTTTTGTATGATTAATCCTGCTGACCGACCCTGTAGCGTCACGTTTATGTCAGTCCGTCGCGGACAGTCAGTAGGGTCAGAACAAATGGAGGTTTTTCCTTGGGGCTCCTGCTCGGGCAGTTTGCTGCAAAGGTGATCGCCGCTCATACAGCGTCGTATTGTTAAAATTCCGTCAATTTTATTTCACATATACGGGCACCTTAACTCTGTGCAGTGTTTCATTATGTCCAGTGATTGCCTCAAAATTCCCAGCTTCCTTAAGTCTCCTCAACAGGAACTGGATGAACCTAAGAGACGCGGAGACTGGGAAGGTTCTTTGGCAGGGGACGGAGGACCTCTCTCTCCCAGGGGTGGAGCACGAAGGTGAACACTTTAAAAAAAAAAAAAAAAAAAAATTCAAGCAGTTTTCTAAAGGATTTTAAAGAGGGTGCAGGAGAGTGATTCCTTTATGGGTTCTCCCAGTGAGACTGGAGGGTTTTAAAGAGAGTCGAGCAACAAGACCCCCCCGCCCCCGTCCTCTCTGGCAGTGGAGATTGTTTCATGTCATTTAAATGACTTCCTGCTTTAGCACGCGTTCAGTCATGAGGTACTTGCTGTCATCACTCTAAGCCTGAAAGTAAAGTGGTGACACCAGCAGACTTAGAATATCTTAAAGGCCTTTGTGTCTGTGAATCGATAATGATTTTGCTGCTGAATTATTACTGGTTACGATTGTTATGGTGCGTCATACCTGCACAAGGGTCTTTGGTCTCTCGGCCTCATCTCCTGAAATGTTGGCCACTTTTTAGTCATAAGAGTACAGTTTACCTTTTTATGAAGCTGTATGTGTTGGCGCGATTCAGGATGAACTTTCTCAAATGTGCTACAGAAAGCCCTTAATCACTTCGCCTACTGTAGAGTCATGGATACATTAAGGTCCAATGTATAGGAATGTAATGTGTCAGTTTAATTCTTTAGCATTACTTTTGTGTGTCTCCTGTAAAGGTTGCTGACGTAAATGCCGTCTTTTCACATATTCTTGTGCTTTCAGCTCGTGTTCCCAAAAAGATTTTAAAGTGCAAAGCCGTTTCCCGAGAGCTGAATTTCTCTTCATCAGAAAAGCTGGAAAAATTCCGTCTGGAACAAAAGGTTTTATTTAAAGGCCAGTGTCTAGAAGGTAGGCTGTCCCCCTTTGATGCAGTTCAGTTCTGTGGTGTTTTGGCAGGCAGTGTACCGGATTTGTCAAGGCGAGCATTGTTTGAACATTGGCAGGTGATTTTCGCCTGCAAAAGCGGCAAGACATGTGAGATTAATGTGGGACGTCTGCAGACAAGGCTTTGCTTTTTCTCCCTCCTTTCCTGCAGAGTGGTTCTTTGAGTTTGGCTTTGTCATCCCCAACTCCACAAACACGTGGCAGTCTCTAATAGAAGCCGCACCAGAGTCACAGATGATGCCTGCGAATGTTTTAACGTAAGTGTCCCGCCCCGTTTCTGCTAATCTGCTCGTACTGACGCTTACCCCAGTCAAAACAAAATCAACTGCTAGCTCCAGATTTCCTGAAGTTGCCTTTAACTTTATTTCCAATATCCTGAAACCAGTTGGACGTTGAAAACTTAATTGCTATGATGATGTGTTATAGTAATGTAGCAGTAATCAGACGGAATACCAAAGCCTACACGCTGCTTGCTAAGATGTTATTAATTGTGCCGTCTTTTTACTGCCCCCCCTCAGTGGTAACGTCGTGATAGAAACAAAGTTCTACGACGACAAGCTCCTAGTAAGCACTTCCCGAGTACGACTTTTCTACGTCTAAAGCCAGACACCCTACAATTTTATTTATTCTCGATTTTCTTTTTTTGCGAAGTGAAAAAGGAACAGTCTTAAAACTAAGACTTTCTAATGGTCAGAAAGGGCCTCGACACACATCTGTCCAACGCCGTGATTCAGTCACCTCAATGGGAACATCACAAGAATCCAAAATACAAGCAGGTTAAAACCATTCCAGCTTTCTGCAGATTTTTGTATATATGAGCAACGATGCTCATTGTTATCAATCTTGTAAATTTTATTTGTACATTTTCCCCCTTTTTGTTTCCAAGTTCTATTTGCAATGTACACTGCTGCTTTGTTAGCTTGTATTTTTTTTTAATACTTTGCTTCCAGTTGTGGTTGTTGATGTTCTCGAGTTTTCCCAAGCTGCGCTACCTGTAAAATAGTTTGTGTTATATACTAAATGTAATTATGAATTAAAAGATAAAACACTACAGTGAATCTGTGACTTTCTGTAAGGTGTGTGTGTGTGTGTGCAAGTCTCCCATTGTGGCACTAATCACTCACTTGTGTACATGCAGTAACCGTCGCCTGTATCTTTGTAGCATTCTCGTATTGAAATATCATAAAGGCAAGAGATTATCACAATACTAAATGCTCAACCTTTTGATCCACATGTCGCAGTTTGTTGGTAGACTCACTCATACGGCGGCGGACAAAGCTTCTACCGATATTAAGCACCTTATAAGGAGTCGGGCAGCCTTTTGCCTTCAGATTCCATCTTTGAAATGCTGCCATACAAACATAGAATGTAGTGAGATGTTGGAAGATCTTTGCGAAGATGCCTCCAGTTATATTTTGGACTGAAGGACGTAGGAATCTCACACCACATTTGATACTATGTATGAGGGCATATTATCATATGAGAATATCCTGAGGAATCCACAGGCTGCACACGGTTCTCTAAAGTGGCTGTTAGACGGCCATGCAGGGCTGACACTGGACCTGATGACTCCCTGCTTGTTCATATCAGCAGACATTGTTCGCCGAAGCAGTCCTTTGTCTTCCTCCAACCGCAAGCCGGTCTGGTTTTACGCAAATGAAATACGACTCATCAGGCCGTATTGTTTTCCGCTGCTCAGCACTCCAGGGTTTGTTCTCCTAGCATAAGGTTATACCTTGCTGTGCACTGGCCTTGAATACAAGCAGTCCCCGAATGCCAGCCTTGCTGTAAATTCCAGCTTTGTCATGCTCGTAATATATATTTTGAGTTAACGATGGGTCACTGAGATGATGATGCAGTTCTCTGCTAATATTTGAGGGCACAATTTATAGTGTTTAGCAACAATTCAGTGTCCATCAATTCCTGTCAGTAAGATTTGCAGTCATTGCCCCACTATTCCAGTGTTTTTCTCTCTCTGCCATATGCAGTGATCATTTTTGACGGTTTCTCCCTTTGCCTGTTAAATAATATTTCAGTTGCATCGTGTTTCTTTTTAAATGTCACAAATCGCACAGTTTGTCCAGTCCCTGTACATTGTTTGAACTGGTTGCAATGTTCCGGAAATTAGGCCTATTAATGCTGCACGATAATAATTGAAAAAGACCCACGATTTTATCAGACAGGGGACTGATATATATAACTGAACATGACATTCACAATTACAGTATCACCGAAAGGCAAAACGTTCTTCCATTTGATAAAGGGTATAATTGCCGCCCTTTTCGAACTACAAGTGCCAAAAGCCTCAGCTCGCAACACACAATGTCCTTTGCGTGCGACCTTGCATTTCTGTTAATGAATGAAGCAGTGCGCCTGCCCGATCTGCGGTCTTGGCCCGATCTGCAGACGCATGCGCACGCTGGTTTCCCGTGTATGTCACTATTTGACCTGTATACTGACTGCACGGCTGTGGCTGTCCGATCTGCGTGCGCATGCGCGACACCAGCTACACAGCATGTAGGTAGAGAAGTAGTCGGTGATCTCTCACCTATATCTGCCTGTTTCACACGCTGCAAAATCGAGTTAGGTACCGGTATATGTGTTGTTATTGAATCTGTATGGTTTTCTTGCATAAACGTTCCTGTATAGAGGCACTGGTGTTTGTGCAGCTGTGTCAAATTCGACATCGATTCCTCCAAAATGTAGGTTATTTTACTTTATATTATTGTTGAAAATGTCTTTTTCCATCTTGATGACTTTGGAGTCCACTGTGTTGACTAATGAATTGCCAAGCAATTCTTTATGTTGATTATTAACTTTTACTATTATTATTTGTTTTAGCCCTGCATAAGTCTCTGCATCTCAGTACATCCACAGACAGAAACAAATTCAGTGGAAACACTGACGCACATAACAAAAGCTTTATTTTGACCAGTAATTTATTGTGTCATGTCACCCTACAGATCTGAAAGGTTCCCATATAAATGTATCTTGTACTATATTTGCTTTTAATGGCCTATTGGTTCTTTCATTGAAATACAATGACAACCTAGTTTACATGATTTTAGTACAACAGTGTTTCATAATGCATTTTCGTTTGTTTTGTTTAGTCCATCATCCGTGCTCTGGCTCAGCTGACAGGTGTGTCCACACAGGAAGCAGAGAACTTGTTCCTTGCTGGTCTTCAGCACAGCAGAAGGACTGTACATTTTTGTTGTTGCTTTTCACTTTTCTAAGTGTTTTTTTTTTCTTTTCTCAAAAGAATTTTTTTACTCTACACTATTTGCAATAAATAATTTATATATAAAGCAAGCACTGGCTACCCTCATAGTGTTTTTGCTCTTCACTTTCCACAATAAATGAGTTGCACACAACCGGAAGATAAATTGATCTTGAACTTACCACTGCTAATGCTATCTGCACACTGACATAATATTTTATTATATTCTTGTATTGCTTCGATTTGCATTTCTTCTCTCAATGTTTCATTCCTTATATACATCTGAGCTATATATAATGCAACATTTCAGGTTGACACAGTGATGATTTTGTTTTGCTTACACTATGAAGATCTTGATAACTTCTAAAAACATTATAAGCACATTTAGGGAGGGCCACAGTTTCCCGCAGCTTAAATACAGCAAAGAAAACGTGAGGAACCGAGATTCGAAGAAGCAGCCCTGACAGAGTGAGTCTTTTAAACATGGACACTCGGTGCAAGACAAAACATATGGGAAATGTATTGTTAGTTAAATATACACAGCATACAAAACACTATGAGCAGTATTTAAATATTGAAGACACAGTCCACAAAAGGATCAACATCCACTTTTCAGTCTGTTTATTGGGAATATTGCAGTTGAACTTATTTTAGGTGAATATTGATTCATTTACTTATGTATATTCCAACAAACTGTTATTAGTGATATTCAATATGTATGCGGCCATTTGAACATTTTCTGAGCAGAAATTGTACCATACACTCGCTTAGAATGACATCCCACTGCATTCCATTTTTCTAAAAATGCATTATTGTCTGCGCTCGTCTTAGTTGTGAGTAAAGCAATGATTACCAATTACTGTATGATGATCTGTCAAATATGTAAAGTTTTGTAATGTAAAAACATAATCGGAACGGTTTACGGAAGTCGGTGCACTGCACACGCGCTCGACTATCGGCCAGACAGTCAGTATACAGATCAAATAGTGACGTACACGAAAAACCAGTGTGCGCATGCGTTCGCAGATTGGGCACCAGTGTGCGCATGCGTCCGCACATCGGGCTAGGACCGCCGATCGGGCAGCCACAAGCAGCACGGCGATTAAAGAGCGGAGTGTGAGTATCGGGTTTTTTGTCCGCCTTCCCCGAGAAAAGAGCATGGCAATTCAGACTTAGGGGATAAATGAACGTGAAACATGTTTTTATGTACGTGCATATTTGTATATGCACCTGTCATGAAATAACATTTTGCATTTCACTGTCACTGAATGATCACTTTGGCATTACAAAGGATAAGCTTGCTGCACACCTGACATTAGAGATATTATTATGCAACCATGCAACTTTTTCGTCTGGATACGCGTTTGTAGTATTTTATAACAATCTGCATTTCGCTCTTTGAATGATCACTTTAACATTACAAAGTATAAGCGTGTTGCACACCTAACATGAAAGATTTTATCGATCTTTCTAATCTTGTGGTCCATATGTTTGTAGTTATATTTTCTAAAGAGTGTATTTTATGTTTTGCATTTAAAGTTAGGGCAAAGTACGGAGACCATTAGGTGTCATTGTAGAAAAAAAATATTATCTATTACTAATTCGTGCTCTCTGGTTATAGTGATTAAATCGTGCCCACGAATTACTACGAGTTGATATTTTTTGCTGCTGATGCGGTGGCTTCGTTCTGCAGGCTGCCTGCCTCAACTGTCGACATGTTTTCATACAGCTTCACACAGTTCCAGAAACATGTTCCTCTGGAGTTTTCATGAAGGCCAAGGTCTCTGAGAGAGCTGGACAGATGGAAAGCTACAGAGTTCAGGCAGTTTCTGTTTTACTCTGGCCCTATTTTGTTAAAGGGCACACTTGACCCAATAATATACCACAACTTACTTTTAGTTTTCGTCGGGCTATTTATTTTATCCAGCAAAAGCCTGGTTAAAACCTATCTTGCTTATGTTGAAAACCTTTTAGTTTTATTTGTGAACCATTTTTGGGAGCTCTGTGGTGAAAAATTCATGTCCTACAATGTACCGAATCTTGTGCACTTAGCACAAGATGTTAAAGAGCATGGTGTACTTGAAGATTTCAGTGCCTTTAAATATGAATGATTTCTTTATCTGATTGAGGCTTATTCGAAAACCAGGCAGCCCACTCTGTCAGTTGGTGCGAAGACTGTCAGAGAGGCCCCAAATTACAGCTAAAGGCAGGAATCGAATAGGTTTCTTCAAGCAACATCTTCCCCAATTATTCCTGCCTGTTAGTCAGTTTCATGAAGTGAGAACAGAAGATTTTTCTTTAAAATTAGATTTTGCCAACAGGTATGTTTACCTAGATAACAAAGTTGCCAGAATGATAAACATTTTCACACATGGGAACAATACCTTCATTGCTTACTGCCTATTTCCCCAACAAGATTCCTTCTTTGAATACCCTCTTACTTCCACCACTCTTGGAATTTACTTATTGGACAAGCTCTCAGAGACAACTGAATTTTGCAAACTGTCAGACGTTCAACAAAAAGCATTCGTTATGCCGTAAAAGGACAAAACAGTCTCTGTCCCACTACCACACACAAGCTAAAAAAAACTTTTCCATTAGAATTTTCCCCCATCCTCTTCTTTCCTATCCTGTTTTGTAAGTGGCAGTGCCTGTTCCCAATTGCTAGGAATGTACCTACTTGTTGAGTTCGTGGATGAGGGGACTACAAGTCCAGTGGCAGGGGACTGGTACAGAGACGGACTCTCGTGGTGGCCTCCCCTCACGGAAAAGACAAAACTTCTTCGGTGTGTCCGAGCAAAGGAGACCCCAAATGAATATGCAGGATGGACACAGCACCAGGCTCAGGTGCTTTATCAGTCAGGTACTCCAGTTTAAATCGCAAAGAATAAAGTGATAAAATGTGAATATCACTTGCTGATATGGCCTTTCAAATAAAATATATATTTTGTCACATATACGTACCATTGTGCTTTAATTATGATCATCATAAAATATGGAGTATCAAGTTATGAACATGATTATGACCAGTCAAATATTGAAAACGTTTACTTATGAATAAGGGGCATCTAAACTGAAACATTTGCCTGGATGGGGGTGTGTTTGTGAATATGAGCTCACTTAAACTTACCAGGGTGCATATTCTTGCTCTTAATCTGACTCTAATTATGTATAGATTCTCTGGACAAGGTTGTTCGAAAATGGAACGCGTCTTGTGATACTTCGGATTTAAATTCTGATAATGAATCGTGCAGAAAATCCAAGTAAGTAAAGAAGTTTGTGAGTAAGTCACACATGACAATTCTGATGTATTGGGTTAATTTACAGAACCGATTTCTTGTATTTTGTTGATGTACTTCCAGACCTAAGAAGCGATTTGCCTTGTTGGACAGCTGTCCACTGAGGAAACGTCCCTCGACTTTCTCTCAGAGCGGGAATACTTCTAACAGAAAAAGGAAATTACCGTTCCTGCCACCTCCACCAGCACATCAACCTTGTAGCACAAACCACTTCCAAGGTACAAAGATTAACATCATTTTACAGAATTACTCAGTTATATAATCCAAATGCTTACCACTGTTTTGTTTCTGTTTTATCCTCAACAAAAGCAGATCTAGTCACTCCGGAACCATCCAGCACACTGAATGGTCACCCAGAAACTGAGGGAGAGTCACTGGAGTGCACCCACATGCAACCGTTCAGAGAACAAAGTTAGTAACATAAACTACATAACTTGGTTATGGGCATTTCTTTAAACCCATATTTTTAAAATGGCCAGTTAGTGGAAGAAGCCATAATATTTTGAAGTAACGTGAGTGGCTGTATGTAAAAGTACTTCTGAGTAGTCCTATCAGTTCCAGGACCACTACTTGCAAACATCTTTCCCATCTTTCTTTTACTGGAACATCAGTTGATCGCTCAACTGTTCTCATTTGAGAAGTGATGCTTGGTCAGCACAGAATGGTAAAGTTGCTCTCAATGAAATTTAAAGGGAAATTTGTTTGGCTTGATTACAGTAGAAAATGTGCAGGTAAGATGTATGTAATAATATGGTAATCTGTTTTAAATGTGCGCATGCACAGGAATTAAACACTGAAAAATTTTCTGCCTACAGAAAAAACATCCTCCCCAGCTGTCCCACAACACCCTCTGCACCTGTCGGGAGAACAAAGTAAGATTCCAAAACGATCGTGTTTTTTTTTTTATGGTATTGCTATTTCTGCGAATGAGAGGCGACTTAGAGTGCAATATTGCACTCAATCACAAAGCATCAGAATACGATACAAGATAGTAATTGTGATCACTTAGGGTTTTAGAGTAATTTTTTGCTGTCTAATTCGTACAGATGCTCCTTCGAGAACTCGCAGGGCAACTTATACCAAGTCAATGCACACGTAAGTTGGAAAAAAAAGTTACATCTACATCTGTCTCGATGTCTGTCTAAATATTTAATGCTTTATTCTCTATTGTTGACCTTACAGCAACAGAGAGGATCCTTTTGCAAATGTTGGGGGAGTTACAGAACCAGGTCCAACACCTGACAGAGATTGTCACCCAAAGACTTCCCTTGTTGAGTCACAGATCTACAGACACACCATTAAAAACGGCAAGTGCACCGTACAAAATTGCTTTACGATCTATTTCAATTAAATTGTTTTAGATTGATTTTTGAAATGTTTATCTTTTTCTTAGTCTAAATAATAAAGTTTCAAGGTGTATTTAAGTTTATATTTCATACCAGTTACATTTCTAAGTGAATTACTATTAACTCAGTTACAGAGATTTTTAAAATACTTTGCGATGTAGCTTACTAGATTTACTGATCTTTGTGCACTGTTACCCTGGTCTTTCTATAAGAATCTATTACTTTTTTCAGTGTGCAGAGGATGGTGGACTTCCACTGCAAGACATTGAGATGCTGAACAACATCGAAATGCAGTTGGGAAATGTTGACTTTAAGAACAAACTGGTATGATTATGATTTTAGAAAACTTTCTTATACATAGATTATATGGATACTAAGAAATATAATATAAATGTATATTATAGTATGTAATAAATTTTGTATGACCAGACATCTGTCGTCACCTCCAGGTTTCCAAGCTGTCACTGGCTGGGGGGCAAACGCTGAAGAAAACAGTCTGGAGGGTCTGTGGAAAGGTGTTTGCTCCCCAGTTGGCAGTTCATTTAAACTGGTGTGGCAGAGGGGAGAAAACACCGATGAGGAATACAAACATCATAGATGTGATTATCCGTAAGTAAAACCGATGTTTATGCAAAAGTAAAATCTGACCTTTCAGGAAAAAGTTTTTATCCTAAAGGTTTAAAAACAATATGGATTTAACCTCCCCATGCACTTTACATAATTATTTCCCATAGTTTTTATTGGTTTTAATGCCCAAAGTTGCTTTTTTTAAAAAATAAAAAGTGAACACTCACAACGTAAAGGAATACTCACCTGTTTGTGATTAGACTTTATTAAATAGTAAATGTCAATGTAAGTGAATTGTGTCTGTTCTGTTTTTTAGAATCTGCATTACGAAACCCATTGGTGTCCGGTCCGAATGAGGCTGAAGCTGAAAAAACCATTAAGGAGTGGCTCAGATTGTCTCGTGACAGGCTGACCAGGCGTGTCAGATAGTTCTTTCAGTATTTTTATTTTTCTGTTTTTTTTTTTAATTATTATTATTATTTTTCTAACGTGTGTATTTTATAGTGTGCATTTTATATAATATTTTTTTAATAAAAACTCCTTGAACGAACACCTATGTGTTTTCTTTATATATTATAAATAAAATATATTAGTATTAATACGTGTAAGACACTAAAAAAAACGTAGAAATAATTATTGCAAATCATATAATAAGAGGGTCGGAGAATCATCGCGGAAAACGTCGCAACTGCATCGCCTGGATGGAGCTGTTTCAACGCCGCTACGTAGTGCCAGTGTGCAAGCGTCTGATATGCTACTAGATACCGACCTTTCAAAAAACGTACAGTTTCAGCGACGTAGCGCCCACGTGCTTGTGCTGACTGGGTCATTGTATTACAACTGCATGATTGTTCGTACTTGACTTCTCAGGTTCTTATTGGTTTCGGCAATTAAAAGTGCAGCGGACGATTTGAATAATTGTACTGCTGCAGCAGTGTCTGAAATATTCACCAGTTAAGCTATTTATCACGGGATAATAACAATAATAACCAATAGTTTGTATTTTTTAAACCTTGGGATGTTCCCACACATGGGTGGAACTTAAAACGGTCTCTGCTGTTTTTTAGCATTCTAAATAACTTTAAAAGAAAATACTTTTTTGGTGTTTAAATTCTTCAGATTGCTGGATATGCTAACGATAGAGATACTTTAATAAAACGGCATGATTTGATATATTTTACTAAATAAATATTCTGACGTTTATAAATGTAAAATTTGCTACGCATTGAGAAGCTTGGTTGTAAACCAGCGTATATGATATTGTACTGCGCATCCTCTGAGAATTATGGGATATATATGACATAATGTGTCATAGCCATATGGGATATATATGTGACATAATGTGTCATAGCCAATCTAAATGTGCCTTCTCTCCACCGCACAGATGTTCCTGCAGCAGCCAGCAGGCTGTCCGCGGCTCACAGGGAGCTGGATTCTGAATGGGGGGGCTCCAAGGGGGTGGAGGGGTGGAAGTCGCCGGCACAGGAAGCGGTGGCCTGTGTCAGTCTCGTAACCGAATTGGGGGCAAGCAGATGGACGCGGTGCTTTCAAGGATTATTATAATATTATTATGTTTTAGGTGTTTGCGTGTGTGTTCCTTTGTCTTGAGATTTCATTTGGACGCAATGAATATATAAATAATTCCAGTGGGGTTGTATTATTTTACTTAAAAATATTTTTGCGTGTACGTTCTTTAATTTCCATTTTGTTCTGGGTGTTTCTCTAAAGAATCTCTCCAGCAGAAGGCCTGCCACAGATGTGAGTTTGCTTCCTGCAATCGGCACTATATCTCATCTGGCAAACCAGTACCATAAGTGAACTAATTTCATGTTTTGTTATAGTTTTCTATGCATCACTTTCATTTCTGAAGGTATCTATATGTGCTTCTATCTGTTATTGGGTGCTTTTTACCTACAGTTGTGAGAGGTGGGTCAGACAATCTCTGGAGCAATTGCTCAAGGGTTTAACGCTGAAATATCTCTGTTAGCCCTGGGAACCAGCGACCTTCTGATCACAGGCACAGCACCCTGATCCCGATCCGCTGAGCTACACATTGGTGCAAAAGTGGTCGGCATCACATGGTGTGATGCAACATCTGTATTAATGAGGGTGACATTAGCCAGAAGAAGTCAGGGAATTGCTACTTTGTGTTTACTGAGAAATGTATAATTGTTGGCTAATAATCATAATAATTGCCTTTTTAAAAGGTAGGGGAAAATAGGTACAAACTGCTTCATCCTTTTGCCAAATTGCTCCTAATAAAATGTACCTCTATAGGACTGGTGAAATGAATTATGTAATTTTGTTTAAGAGCTATTGAATAATTTTATAATAGCTGGTAGCATATTTGGCAATAAATAGCTGCCTTGATTTTTTTTAAGTTATGTACAAAGGCTGTCTGACAGCTCTGTTGCCCTTTTGCCATAAAATGATATACTGTGTCTCATTTTACCGTCCGTCGCCTGTTGGCCGTACATCTTCACAACCACTTCAGGTCAGTGTGATTTTTCACTTCAGGTCATTATTGGTGAATGTAATATAGAAAGTAACTTTGCCTCCATCAGCCACCCTGGTTTCAGCACTCATTAGACATGCCTGGTCATATTGAAACTTAGCAAGAATTTTAACCAGTCAGCAACCTGGAATTCAGAATCATCCAACAGGAGTCACTGTATTGAGTCTGCATGCCATTGAAGAGAAAAAAATAACCATAAAAGGCAATTTGTTGTGATATTCGTTGTGCATTTATTCAAATGTTTCAAATGCTCACACCCTGATGTAGGTGTCAGAGCCTGATGTAGGTGTCAGAGCACACACCCTGATGTAGGTGTCGGAGCCTGATGTAGGTGTCAGAGCCTGATGTAGGTGTCAGAGCACACACCCTGATGTAGGTGTCGGAGCCTGATGTAGGTGTCAGAGCACACACCCTGATGCAGGTGTCGGAGCACATACCCTGATGTAGGTGTCAGAGCCTGATGCAGGTGTCAGAGCACACACCCTGATGCAGGTGTCGGAGCACACACCCTGATGCAGGTGTCGGAGCCTGATGTAGGTGTCAGAGCACACACCCTGATGCAGGTGTCGGAGCACACACCCTGATGTAGGTGTCAGAGCCTGATGTAGGTGTCAGAGCCTGATGCAGGTGTCGGAGCACATACCCTGATGTAGGTGTCAGAGCACACACCCTGATGCAGGTGTCGGAGCCTGATGCAGGTGTCGGAGCACATACCCTGATGTAGGTGTCAGAGCCTGATGCAGGTGTCAGAGTCTGATGTAGGTGTCGGAGCACACACCCTGATGTAGGTGTCGGAGCACACACCCTGATGTAGGTGT
>JAODKF010000038.1:2809193-2820291 GCA_026779585.1 Mormyrus proboscirostris | reverse complement strand
CCCCCCCCCCCCCCCCCCCCCCCCCCCCCCCCCCCCCCCCCCCCCAAAAACGGCTCTCCATATTGTGCTGCCTTATGATCTGTTCTGTCTGCGCAGATGAGCAGTGCAGTTCTGATTTGAAGTCACAGCCGAACAGTTTAATAAAGAGCATCGTTATCTGGCTCTGCAGTCAGTCCGTAACACGCCTTGCCTTGGCCCCGCCCATTCAGTTAGGCGTCGCACAGGTGAGCATCGCTACTCATCTGCTGTAGGGGGGGGGGGGGGGGAGTAGGTGTGCAGGCTGGGCCAATGTGGCAGCTCCACTGGGAGGGGCCAAAGGAGGGCTGTTCTTTTCCTGCCGCCCTGCTCCCATTGGCTGCCGTGGAAAGCACCTCCTCCTTCCTCTAGACGATGATAACAGCAGTTAAACGTGTGCAGGGCTGCCCCTTACAAAAGGGGGTCTCCCCTGTACATCTCTGCCATCCACAGTGAGCTTCCCCCGCTCACAAAGAAGATTCACAGCCGCCACTGGTCTCGCATGTCAGCGGTAAAATGAGGAGCCGGCACATTAAATGAGCATCCCGCAGTTTATAAAGATACGGTTTTTTTGTTCTTAATACCATCTGTCCCACGTATTTCAGTTGTCCAAGCAAACATTGGTGGATCTGCGGAAAACCAGCATCCTGAAAAAGCAAATCATTGTTTCCAGTAACACCACGGTGATCCCACTGTCTTGACCAATGGTTCATTCATTACACTGGAGAGAGCAGAGGTCAGGACAAGCCCTGCTACTCAATGGACAGTTAAGCTGGGTGCATCCAGGCAGACATGGCACAGAAAACTGCAGCAGGAACCACAAGGAGTCTCTCCGTGTCATGATTGGTGTGCTGGTTTGATGCCTGGGGTGGTCACTGAGGTAGCCCTTTCCCCCTCAAACTCCCGTTGGGAACACTCTTCCTGTCTATTAAGGCGTTGTCACGCTGCGTGACACCAGTGCCAGTAGGAAAGTGGTGCATGATGGGAAGTAGATAATTGCTCAGATCAGTATCATATCATGCTGCATTAATTTTTTGCTCTAATGGAATAAAGGGAAACCAGATGACAGCAGGAAATGTGAAGATGTCCTGGGGCGGGGTGAAATCAGAAAATAAGCCGACATGTTCAGGCCACCTGCTTGCCTTTACTGTGGACAGTTAGCTTTTGTTTTCTGATACCGCAGTAAATTCTACACTCGTCCAGTCCCCCCCCCCCCATGACCCCACAGCAGTTCCCTTTCTTTGTATTTCCCCATGATGGTCCCAGAACCACCAATCTTTCATTTCATTCTGTTTTCATCCTGCTTCCTCTCGTGTCCCTAAGTAAAGTCCCTCTTCCTTCTTCCCATCTCCATCTCACGTGGTTCTGTTCACCACCCCAACTCACGGCCCTGCTTTAATGTCGAGGCGAAGCGTCCCAGTACGGCGCACACGCAGAGGGACAGTGTGGGCCTGAGGTGCATTTCCCGGCTGTTGACTCAGCTTCTCGCTTGCGGAGGCCGACCGCCACCCTGACCCCCCTGCAAGCTTCATTACACCCTCATCAAAGCCTAAGAATCCACATTACCTAATGACACTGAGACGAACACATAACATCTCACATGCACCCAGCTTTCAGGCAGGGACCATACAATGAGAAATCTGCATGCCTCCCTATCTAGACAGGTATGGGAGGAGCTCGCATGGCCTGCGGCTGTTTGCTGCCTCCTGGCTCCGTATCTGTATATCGATCTCCCACCTTCCTGTATTTCTCACCCGTCAGTGTTAGAAAATATAGCGATTTGCATCTGATGGAATATTACTAAAATTATTACTAATATTATTAATAATAATAATAACAATAATTCTGGGATATCCCGGTGGCTATGTCGGCAAAGGCCAAAACATATTTTTATTATTATTTTTATTATTATTATTATTATTATTATTATTATATAGTACTTTTCTTACATTCTCTCACAGTTAAGGGGTGTTTATAAAAACAGCTAAAGACTGAATATTGACACACTGGTGCGCATCGATTTTAAAAATGGCATGTTTACGTCAATGAATGGGAAGCGAATGAGTAGCCATTTTTGGACATGTATATATCAGCTGTGGTGAACCGATGGCTTAAAAAAGTATAAGGCTGTTTGAGTTAAAAACCACTGAGCTATAAGCTTCCTTCTGTCTCTGAGTGTGTGTCGATGACATTCACATTATTGTATGTATTTAGTGGACTTTGTGATCCGGACAGTGACCGGACTCCTGTGACCCCGTGTATGAGTTAGAGTCAGTGATTTTTAGCGCTACCCCCCTCCAAGGGACTAGTGAGACCGTGTCACCATCACAGGAACCAGTGGCGTCACCACATGTGCAGCACAGACCCTCTCGCAGCTCCTTCCCGGACACATTGACACTGATGCGAAATCGCTCTACGGTCGTTTGTCACCAAGACACTGTCCCTTATTGTCCAGCCTCCCGTAGGACACAGTATGGCATGCAGAGCAGTTTTATGCCCCCCCTCACAATAGAAGTCCTGTTTGGGGTTAGATGAAGGGGGTGTGTTATGGATCTGTGATGAACCATCTCTGTGCTTTGGACAAACTTTATTCTTATCAGAAAATGTCATACTGCAAGTGCAATTATCTTTTCCTCCATTTTCTGTCTCCTTTTCTCTTTGAAAATGGAGGCAGTAACTCAAGGACATTAGATGTCTACCAGATAATCGATTGAGAGGGCTGTCTTGAAAAAAGTGACCAGTATCTGTTCATTACATTTTATCCACTTATCTGCTAATTCAATATGACACAGAGCCGAGGCAACGAGCATATAATCATGTCCTGGCTAGTTAGGCGAGTCTGTAGCGTCTCCGCTCCTGAGTAACTGAAGCCTTTCAGATCAAACAGGAATCAGGCAGGGCATCTGCACCATAGAACCTCCCTCAGATGGAGGTAGATCTTCACATCAGCCTTCCAGGAGCCAGAAGATCCAAGGCTTTTAGCTCATTATCTGAATATTCAGATTCATAACTCTTGTTGCTGACATCATCATGTTCGGTGTGTAATGCGCAGTGGTCAGCACTCCTAAAAGCCCCTTCTTCGCTTGACTGTTTCTATTTCTGAGCTGAATCCATGTTCACTGTACCTGAGGGCTGCGGCCAGAGTGCATCAAGCTTATTTGCAGTGTTAATTTTCTGCTTTCATCTTCAGTAACTTGATTGAGTGCTTAGATTGCAGATGCTGAACTAACAGTAAACACAATTGACTTGTATTTTTGCATTGATTTTATGAAATGACAAGAGGAATTATTTGGTAACTGCCTCACATCTCCAGGATAGGAGGTTGGAATACTGCCCCCGCTGTGTGTGTGTGGGACTTGTATGTCCCCCTGTGGTGGTTTTGCCCTCTGGTTTCCTTCTAAAGATTAAAGACATGCATTCAGGATAATTGCCATCTGTAAAAGGCCCTTAGTGTGTGATTGTCTGAGAGAGGGTGTGTCTGCACTGATGGCTGGCTTCCTGCCTGGGGTGTTCCCCTGCCTGGTGCCCTGTGCTGCATGGGACAGGCTGCAGGCCCCTGCTATACTGGAGAAGCTACTGGGAGATGAATAGATTGAATTATTTCATACTGAAAAAGCTGAGAAGGGTGCCACAGTGGCCTGCTGGGTAGAGTGGCACAGTGACCTGCTGGGTAGCAATATTGGCTCCTGCCGGTAGGGTTGGGCATTCAGCTTTCTAGGGGGCACTGTTTTCTATCAAAGACCCTGTGTGTCTTTCTTCCTCAGCTTGGTGTTCCCTGCAATTGGCTCCTCTGTGACCCTACAGTGGAAACCACTTATAGTGATCACAGTTATAGTGATCATGGTTATAGTGGTCAACCGCTTATATGGATAAAAAATCTGGGGACAGAATCATTCCTGTAGAAATAATGTTTAAATAATTTGCTAATAGTAATCATGTAGTTTGCCTATGTGTTCATTTTGGGTCTTTTTGAACACGACCGCATACCAAAAAATTAAAACTGCGTTAATTATTATTTTATTTAATTTACTTTGATTGCCCTATTTTGTGGTAACCCATCTGCTTCTGGCTAGCTACCTGAGACTAATGCTGCGTGCACAGAAAGCATGACGGGAAAAAGAAAGTCATTTTCTCTCAATGACAAATATAGACTGAACAAAGCTTAATAAAAAATAATAATAATAATAAACCACCAAAAAAAGAGCCACCAAAATGCAGCAGTAAAATTACAATAAGCATTTTGAGACAAAGCAACACAAAAAATGTGCTGTATAAATGAAATAGAATTGAATATTTATGTACAGTACTGTACTCTATTATAGCATATTTGAATTATACACAGTTCAGTAATTTAATTAGTACAGTACTAATTAGTACAGCTGTACTGTATTTAGAAATCAATACATTAAAATTATAAAATAATAAAATTCAGTAAATAGCGACGCTGTCCATTTTATTACCTTATATAAATAAATACATGTCAGTTAGGTGGTAATCTGCCTGAGACAAGAAGAAAAAAATCAGTTATAAAGATCATCTGCTTATAGTGATCAATTTCACACAGACATGATCAGCACAAGCGGTTTCCGCTGTATTATGATTGCATAAACATAGTTCCAGAGTTAGAGTATTTCCTTTTCTTCCACTGGCGAAAACATCAAAGATGATTGGTTTTGAGATTAATAGATACAATTCATTGCACGTTTCAGAGAATCCTTGAGTTTGTGAGTAAGTGTATCCTAGGAGATCTGCTAATGTTATGTTACAATATAATATATTTAATTATTATATTACATCATTATTATATTACACTATAATGTAGGAGCATACATATCTTGTTAATACTTCGTAAATTCGTCACTGTGCATTGCATTGTATTGCAGCAGACGATGTTTCCTTTTCAATGAACCAAACTGGTTCGTGTCGGCTTGTATACACAGTATAAATATTATAATTTCTTTGTAGATTTATTTTCCAGAAGCTCTACGGGATGAGCAAACCTCTGTACCTTATGAGAGCCTATTCTCCCCCCGACATGCACAAGGCAGGTGACCAGCTAATGCCCGAAGGTCCATATCTGACAAATACTGCTGATGGAATATTTTGTAATAAATTTCCAGAATGGCTTTGATAAAACTATAACTGCATAAATGTATTAAAGCATAAAACTAAATATAGTGATGCTCACTGTGGATGTTTGGCCTAAATAACAAATTCGCTTATTACCCTCAGCAGTGAATCTGTCACCCGCGACGTTCATTTTTTAAGCTGCACGGCTTTAAGCAGATTTAGTCACTATTGAGACCATTCCCAGTGCTGCTGACAGCGGGACACATGTAAGGGAAGACTTGAAACCACCCCAGTTTTGGTGTCTCTGCAATGCGTGTGCTGTGTCAGGAACAGGAGCGACTCACTGCAATTGGCCAACAGCAGGTCAAGCAGGAGAATGACAAACAGCCCACGTATTTCTGTTTCAAAACAACATAACGCAGTAAAACAGTTTCAGGGAGCCTATTCTGGGTCAGAAGCACATCAACGCAATTATGACGTCTTTGTGACCTTTGAGCGCTCAGCTTAGTAGGACTGTACTGGTTCTATTAGTTATATTACTGCTCTGAGTAGTGGTACCGTGCCGTGAGATGCAGTGAAGTTTATCACGAAAAAAACAGTCATTCGTATTCATCTCTGCACTGCAGTGTGATCCCTGCCACATGGCCTCAGCATCTGTCGCACGTCTTACTGGTGGTGCAAAACATTTGGATTGGTGTCGGAGTACAGAAGCAGCTCTGTGAGCAGACATGAATATTTATGCTTTGGGCAGCCCCCCAGCCCCTCCTCCCACGCCTCACTCCATTCTCTGCGTTCTTTCCCTGTGTTCACCTCTGACCTCTGCGTCTCCGGCAGGCCCCGCCCTCCTTCCTGTTGCCGGGCTGCTTCCTCATTGTTCATCTTCTCTCCGTGCTGCTTCTCACAAGAGCCCCCATACGGCAGCGTAGTGAAACACGGCCGGCGGCTTTTAACGTGACTGACTGTTGTTTGCAGTAATTTTACTACATTACATGTAGTACTAGTTAAACGTTTGGAGACGTCAAGCCATCTATAATGGAGAGTGATCGTTTCATATCACATGACCTGCACACCTGACCCAAACACAGCAGAAATGGTTTTGGAGGAGTTTGACCAGAGAGTGAAGGAAAGGCAGCCAATGAGTGTTCAGCACATGCGGGACCTCCATCAGGACAGCTGGGAAAGCATCCCAGGAGGCCGCCTCATGGAACCGGCGTGGAGGAGACGGCTGGGTCAGTCAGTTCCTGGAACAATTGGGGTTATGGGCCTTGCTCAAGGGCCCAGTGGTGAGGTCACACTACCGACCATGGGATTTGAACCAGTAACCTTCTGATTCCCAAAAACAGAGCTGCCCCACCCTAACAAATTAATGTTTAATATTTTTTTGGTCAGTACATACATTTATTACAGCATTTGGCACACATCCTTAGCCAGAGTGACTTACATAAGTGCTTAGAAGTCACAGTGAATACATTCTGATGCTGGTTCAGTAGAATCCAGCTAAAAGCACTATCACTATCAAATTGGCAAGTAATACAATTTTATATAATTCCACATATGATATTTTATCGTTTTAATGTCTTTATAATTGTTCTAGAGAATACCTGTAGTAGAAACAAATCTTTTTATGGGTAGGTGTGTCCAAACTTTTGACTGGTAGTGTATATGTTCTGTGACATACAACATGCAGAGCTAATGCCGTCCATGTAACACCAGGGGTGTCGGAGGGGCAGGGACACCATGGCAGATTCAGGGGGGCCAGCACTTGACAAGGGCCCAAGAAAAGGGACATTGCTAGAGACTTTGGGACATCGAAGACCCCCCAGTCCAGTTATTTTCCAAATTCTTTAGCCCCCCTGTCACTCGGGGGCCCTTCGGATCGTCCTGACATTCCCCCGCCTTATGGTGCCCCTCCTCTTGGGCAGCAGTATTGGTCCCAGCTGGCAAGACACCTTATGGGAGCACCAATACCAGTGCTCTTCACCCAATGATATTTACTGGAAAGTCAGCCCCCCCCAGAAGTTGGCACCCCAGGTGGCTGCCTGTGTCGTCTTTAGGATTGTCCGGCCCTTTTGGGCAGAGACTCCCGCCCTTATACCCTTCAGGATGTGAACACATGGATGGTCAGTCTTGTACATTAGCATTTCATTCTTAAGTACTCAAATACACATTACAGTGGCGAAAACCACGTGAAGAAGGACTTCCATTTCTGATTAACCAAATCTCTCAGCTGCATAGCGGAGTTCATTTTAGGTTGAATGCCCACTAGCAGAATGTGTCGACTATAAAAGAGTGCTGACATCAGCAGTTTGGTTTGTGAGCTTTCAAACAATACGAGGCATCCAGCAAAGCTCCGCAGAGGCCAAATGGCCAGTGCATCGCACACAAGAACTGGATGCTTTACACAAGAAAAGTATTCTTTATGAGAATGTGCTTTTGTGACATCTAAAAGCTTTCAGACTCAATGACGATTTTTGTACTTTTAAACGTTCATAGTTATCAGTAATGACCGATGACATGGTCCTCATCTGCATCACCTTAGTTTGGATAGCTCCGTTGGCACACATTTAGGTGAGTACCGGTTACACGGGACTGGGCCACACTGACGCTCACCACTGTGGGTTCGGGTTAGGCAGTGTGTTCCCATGACGTCAAATACAGAGCAATTAATGTGCAATGATAAAACTTTATTTTTCTACCTATCATTGTTATATAATCAAATGTGCTTTGATTGTAAAGGAGCACACAGGAATTAAACTGAATTTGGTAATTAGTGGTCAGTGTCAACACACAGCGCGCAACAGTGAAATGTGTCCTCTGCATTTAACCGATATGTGACTTTCGTGACATAGCAGGGGGCAGCTAATTCAGCGCCCGGGGACGGTACCTTGCTCAGGGTACCTCAGTGGTGACATGCCGGTGGGTGATTCGAACCTGCAATCTTTCAATTACAAGTGCGCTTCCCTAACCATCAAGCCACCACTGCCCAACGCATATGATATAAAAATATATTCACTTCCAAAGTTAAGTATATAGTCAAACATGTATCCAAAACATGCCTTTGAAGTGTTAAATTAACATAAGTCAGTGGCTTCATAAGCTGGGCAGGTATGTCTTATCTTAACTTGGCCAGCGTTAGTTTATTGACTTGCATTTTGAAAGTCAGTTTCAAGAAATAAAGGAATTAGAGACATAATAAGCACTAATTCAAAATCTAGATGTTCCAGTTCATGTTCCAAAGGAGCACATTCCTACCGTACTCCAAATTAAGAGCTTACTGTGTTAGTTTCTAGCCGTTCTGGAGGTGCTCTTGCTGCTTTTGTTAAAGGTTTTAGCATCTCCTGAGCTACTCCTCTGCTTGACTGACAGAAAATATCAGCACAAAAAAATTCCCAGGAAAAGATGCTAAATTAAAAGCTGTTCAAATGCCAGCAGAGGAAATTAAGTGACCCGGTTCTTGGTTCTAGGCACAGTGTGAGAGGGGAACGTACAGTTTGGGGAGGAGCCTTTCCCTGCAGCACCAGTTAGCTACTAATTATTAACGATAAAAAGATTTTTCTCTAGGTTACGTTCCGTCCCCTATGTCCCTAAGATCGTCCAAGACTCACAGCAAAGCACATTGTCAGAGCAGTGACCTGACTGGCCTGCCAAATACACGCCAGGTCTGAGTCTGAGCTCCGAGGGCATTGCTGTAACAAATGAGAATGAAGATTAATGCTCCGCACTTAGCGAATTACACTATCGGTGGGAGGTAAAAAGCGCGTCTTAGGTAAAAGTCTGCTGATCACATCCTGTGTGAAATATTTCACGTTTTTCATGCAGCTGCAGAGTGCAAACGATGTTCACCCTGTCCTCCTTTGACATGTAGCTTTCTTCCTGTATGACAGATATGCTAATATGCAAATATTAGCAATATGTTTCTCTGTCCTTCATAATGCTGTTTAACTGAGAATATGATTGATAAACCATGAGTGACTGGAAATTCATCAGTTTCATCATTTCATCATGACAATTTTTGTACTTTTAAACGCTCATAGTTATCAGTAATGACCAATGACATGGTCCTCACCTGCATCACCTTTGTTTGGATAGCTCCGTTGGCACACATTTAGGTGAGTATCGGTTACACGGGACTGGGCCACACTGACGCTCACCACTGTGGGTTAGGGTTAGAGGAAATAAATCAGTCTGTTGCTGATTGAGGAAGGACAGCCATGTCATTTAGTGTTCTTTGCCTTAAAAAACATTTACAATATGGGATTTCTCTACCTGGGGTGCAGGGAGCATACTTTTGTTGACGTACTGCATGTTCAGAGATCAGTAACGCGTATCCGTATCCAGTGAACATGGTGCGTAGGGATTTGCTAGGTGTTCACATAAAATACAGTACATCCCCAATAAACCTCATGGGTCCTTGTTGAAGTAACGAGTCTAATGTTTTGATGCAATAGTTTTGGTGGAACCGGTCCAATGAGTCACACACCATTACTTGAATACATGCCACATAAGCAGATCATATCTCAGGTTCTTGGTCTTACTGGGAATGCTATTCTTTTTCTTGGAGAAGCAGCGCAAATCTTCTGAGGTCTTAGCGTGCAGCAGCCTGTCGACTTGTCTCGGGGCGAATCTGTCAGTCCCTCCTTTGTCAGCCGATTCATTACAGCTACCTGTGTCAATGAGTTCTTTGCTGAAGGTAATTGACCTTTTCCCGTCGTTTTAATTTACAGGAGTTTCACTCTCGTCCTTTGTGAGATATTAAGTAGAGTCAGTGCAGAGATGAGGAAGCCAAGGGCGCCAGCTGAGAATGTGCGTAGATATTTGCTTATGAACAGATTAGGAGGCTTGTGGACCATTCGGCGGAGGAGGCGGGGTAGACGTGTCTCTCTGGTCCTTGGTGGTGTGCAGGGTGGTTCAGTATGCTGGCTGAGCGTTTTTAAACATAGAAATAAGCAAGTCACTGAGGAGCATTCCTGAGAGGAGCAGAGCAGAGCCGTGATAACATATGCTGCACATATGGATGATGAAAGGTTCACAAGCTGCAGTTTGAGCTTTCTGTAACTGCATACCTTCCAGTTAGCACTGTACCTCACCAAGCAGAGGTGTTACCTGCAACCCCCTGGACTGGAGACTCGAATTCTGAAGAGGGTCAGGCCATGTGGGGGTCGGGGACCAAATGTCCCAGCAATGTCATAAAAACCTGTTAGCGAATTACACTAATTGCATTATAAAAAGTATTTTGTTTGATTACTTATGGTTAAAGTTAGGGCTGGGTGGGGGTTAGGTAGGGATTAGAGTTATGTCCATGTTGACCCTACGTTCTCAGTTGTACATCTGCGAAACAAATACTGTAATATATGTGGGACCGGCATCCCATCCAGGGTGCGCTCCCTGGGGATCCCCCCCCCCCCCACCACCACCTTAAAAGGGATGGAGGAAAAATGAGCCAAAAAGCAAAAAACACAGTTAATGACCATGGTAGATGATAGACATGGCTACTTTACTCACATGCACCCATAAGAAGGTTGCTTGAACTGCAGGAATTGTCTTTAGTTAATACTCTGGAAAAAAGCTGGAGAAATGAATCATGTAAAGGAAACAATTTAGTACAGGTAGGCAGGAATGCCGAATAAAATCCACAGTAAAACGAAACAATGAGAAGTATATTTCTGACTGAACTGCCTGATTCCTGTAGTTATATAAGAATCAGAACCAGAATTCACTTTATTGGCCAGGTACAAGTGCATGTATTAGGGACGTGTCCTGACAGTGTTGGTGCTCACATTCACAGATAACATACTGTAGAAGAGCAAAGAGCATAAGTATAAGATACATAAGTACAAGATAAGTATAAGTATAAGATAAGTATAAGTAAAATAATGAAGGAATAAAAAAGTGCAGAGCAGGGCAAGCTGTGCGATATGTTAAAGGGAACAGAGGTATATTGAATACTGAAATATAAAACTATGAAAATGTATGATGTCCAGTAGATGACAGAGATGTGGAAAGATGTATGTAG
>JAODKF010000038.1:2768058-2795484 GCA_026779585.1 Mormyrus proboscirostris | reverse complement strand
TCCCTGTGTCTCCCCATGTCTCTCTGTGTCTTCCTGTGTCTCCCCATGTCTCTATGTCTCTCTGTGTCTCCCCGTGTCTCTCTGTGTCTCCCTGTGTCTCCCCATGTCTCTCTGTGTCTCCCCATGTCTCTCTGTGTCTCCCTGTGTCTCCCCATGTCTCTTTTTGTCTCCCTGTGTCTCCCCATGTCTCTCCATGTCTCCCCTTTGCCACGATGAAACCAAACACTTCTGGAAATCGGCTGCATCATGGAAGATCGAGATCCAGTGCAGGCTCTCTGCCTATCTGCTCCATCCCCACTCTTGCAGGACAACCCCAAGAATACGCTCCTCCTGTCAATATCGACTGCCCGCTAATGGACCGCCCTGCAGCTGGGAGAGCATATATCAGGTTCTGACACAGCAAACACTACAAGGTGATTCATTAAAGTGAAAGCACTGATCCTCAGATATGCTGTTGGCAGAGATCACAGATACAGTGCATATGGATTATTAGCTGACTTCCATCAAGCTTTTACTGGCAATAAATAAGTTGTTAATCCAGTTACGCTCCTTGGAATCCTCGCTGATGGGGCGTTACTCCAAGGCCGTAAGACAGAGTCTGCATGAACGTAAATAATTCATTATCATTATGAAGTCTGGTGTGCTAATTATTGTGGCTCCCACCCTGGAATGATCTTTGAAGGCATTAAGCTAATGTTGCAGAACTGAGACACATGGCTTTACACCATCGCCGCTGAAAATTCCATCTATGCAGTCTGATCTGTGAGGCATTATTGTAGCTGCCAAGCAGATCTGCACATTTGTATGGTGAATATGTTAATGAGCACTAAGACCAAAGAAGCACCACATGATCTCGTGCATCTTTATATTTTCAGATGGTTTGTATAGTGTTCTTTTTATACTGTACTGTTATACTGTTATATATAGTGTACTTTTTATACTGTACTGTTATACTGTTATATATAGTGTTCTTTTTATACTGTACTGTTATACTGTTATATATAGTGTACTTTTTATACTGTACTGTTATAGTTTTTATTCTATTGTTTTTAATTTTTGCTACTCTAATCTTGTACTGTCCACTTTCTGCCATGACGATGCAATTTCCCACTTATGGGACTAATAAAGGATTATCTTATCTTATCTTAATTTATTTCAGTTTCACATTTATAGCATCCATGTCTGCGGTAACACACAAAACATGTGTTTCAGAAGTAAATGGGTCAGATTTTCTTGCATGTCGTAATAGCATGAAGAGATTTTAGAGAGAAAAATATACACAAAATTTTGATGCTTCTTACAATTTAATTCCTTAAGTTTGTTGCGCAAAGTGATCCGATGTGAAAGTCATTTTCTGTAAAGTTAACTTAAATATCCTTAAATAATGGGATAATCACAGCCAGCTATAAGGATCTTATATCAGATAATTATCTGCTATTCTGGGCAAATATACCAAAGCAAATTGTATGTGCAATTGGTGTAGAGTTAGTTCTTTTAATTTATGTTTGATTTATGTTCCTTTGCCGCTGTATGCAACCAGACTTCCGCCTGGGATCAATAAAGTCTGTCTGTCTGTCTGTCTGTCTGTCTACACGCACCAAATCAAACTCCACCTGATTCAGGAACATGTAGAAGGCCACAGACGTGCAGTTTATGCTTGCAAATCCAAAGATTTCAATGTGCTGAAGTAGTGGGTCCTCATCACTAACTAAGGTCTGTTGGCTGTAGTCATGGCCGAGAAAACATGAGAAACATAAGATGTTGGGTGGGGGGGGGGGGCACTTTGCAGCATGGAAAATGCTCCTATTGTGAAGACTGCATCTAACAACCATGCTTTATATATATATTCATATAATATAAATATATATGTATGTATATAAATTATTGCCCAATCCCAAACAAACACAGCAATGTTGAATAGCATCCCTTTCATTGTCGTACAGTAATGAGGAACTCGTTAATTTCGATTCCACGTAAGATTGAAAAGCCACAGAGTCCCTCTTTGGAGCCCCAATGTGACAAGGAGAGCTTTGTGCACCAGACTGCAAGTCTAGAAACCAATTTCTGTACCGAAATTAGGACCACACTTCATGAAAACTTCACATCTAATATCCATTTTATTTAAAGTACTTTAATGATTATTTTATTTGAAATATTATGATGATAAATTTACCATTCATTATTATTATTAATTCTTACATCAGTTTTCCGTAATTTCCAACCAATTAAGGCTGCAGTGATCAAAGACTATTATGGCAAGACTAGGATGTAAAGGAAGTTACACCCTAAAGAAAAAGTGACATTAGATATACCCTTAAGAACATAACATTATTGTTCTGTATTCCATATTACTTCACACATGTAATGGGATTAGCTGCTGATATCTCAAGCAGCTGTTGCGATACTTACATCTCCCAGCTCACTGTCTGTTTTCGTTTTATTGTTGTTTCATTGTGTAGGCTGTCAAGCTCACTGCACACTGCAGCAGTGATACTTATAAAAAGTGACTCAGTCCATTCTGTCTTCCTTTGTTTCAACTAATGTTTTGCTTTTGTCGGCGCCAGGAGGTCAGCAGGTCGCGACCGCCGCACATAGAGCTGTGAATCACACGTCCGTCAGCGGCACCGTCCTGAGGATCACGGCCCCTGTTCGAAAGAAGTGTTGGTTTAATGTCACAGCGAGCCGATTAACCCCTACTTACAGCCAGTGATGGTGGGGCAGACTGAGCTAGGGCTCTGAATGCAGTGCCTCTTTGTGCATTCTCATGCTCGCAAAGGACGGAGTCAAGAACGCTAGCAGTGTCATGACTGCGGCTGCCTCCAGGTCGACTTGTCTGCTTCCGCCAGCCACTCATCAGCACTTCTGCCGAATTTGTTTTAATTCAGCTTTGTTCTAACTGTACCATCAATCCAACATAAGACATGATAGTTCCAGCATAATTCTAACACAGCTGAAATGTAATTCAATATATCCAGTCTAACAAAAACAATGAAGAGAATTAATATTTAATGCCAGTCTGCAGATTCCCCATGATCATTTCTTATAGGCCAATTAACCCTGGTGATTCAGTTCTGAAGGGCTGCAACTGCCTTCCAGGCTTCCAGTCTCCAGTCTCCAGCCGTTGAATATCTCACACCCACACGACTGAGAAAGACGGCTAACTGTTCATTAGGGAAATTCGTTCATTCCATTTTGTAATTGAGTACAATGTGCACAGAGCTGGAAGACTTTAGTCTATCCTAAAGAATGAGCGTGTATCTGAGTTATGATACCTGCTTACGATCTAATAGCATTTATCATTCTTTAATGTCATGCATCGTTGTATTAGATTGATTAAAACTAATGAAATTCGATGCATTTTATTGACCAGGGTGTTAAACTCATTTCTCAACAGCAATTTGTAACTAGATTTCATTACATTCCACTTTCCTGGCTTATTTTGTACATTTAGCAATTAATTTAAAAATGTAACTTTAAATGATCACCTCTTTATTTCTTTCATTGCCATTAATACCAGTAATAAGGTCGCCATCAATCGGTTTTTATTAACTCTTTGCATTGTCCTCATAGTACTGCTTCTATCTTCCATTAGATAAATTGTTTCATCTGTACTCATTTATTGATCTCAATCTGCCGTGTTTGTTTGTGTCCATGTTTGTGTGTGTTCGTGTTGCATTTACCATCAGTCTGTCATTTGGTTTGCCATCTGCTTTACCGTTATGGCTTCTGATTTACTTCGGAGTTACATCTCTGTAAACAACATTTCCGTGAAAAACAAGCAGACTCTTAGCAAGTGAATATGAGTCAGGGTGAGGATTAGCGGCTGGTAAGCAAGTAAACAAGCTGTGTAGAAGCCCAAGGTAGCAATGAGCGCAAAATCTTCAATGATCAAATACAATCAATCTACCCAATCATTTAGCAGCGACAGCATCAGTCTCCTTGGGAGCCATCCAATCACAGTGTTACGGCATTACCACAGTAGCATAAGGGTTAATAAGCTAGGCTTGCTTTGAGTGTAAGAACAAGGTCCTGTTAGTTTCTGGGCCATCGTGATATAAAGGACAGCATCTCCTGCACATCTCCGATCCAGGGAAGAGGTCACAGCGCCAGTAGCGTCGTTATGGCGACATCGGCATCCCTGGATCCTCCACAGACTTGAGCAGAACATTCCCAGTCCATTGTCATTCTGTTCACAGCTCCGCCTCAATATGCAGATGTCCGTGTTCGTGTCCCGCCAAGGGCGGTGGGCTCCGCGGGGAATAGACCCGGCCTGGGAAATCTCTCATCCCGCTCTGACTGCGTCTCCGCTTTCCGCGAGGCAGCACTCGACCCCGGACCCAACCGAAGCGCCAGGCCTTCTGTGTCTGATGTGCGGCCACTCTGAAGGAAATCAGCGGTAGACTCCCCTTTGTATGACATTTATCCAACGGCTTTGGAGGGGAGCCGCAGCTACTATTAGGGATAAGTGTTAATCCTCCTTGAAATCCATAGCCCTCCTGCGGGGTCAAGCCGACCCCGAGGATTGGGGCTCCTGCAATGCGGGGAGTGCTCAGAGCCCTCCCCCTCCTTTCTTCACAGCTTGGGACAGCCAATCAGATGCTCCCTTAGCTGACACGTGCTGCCGAGTATGCCAAGCATGTTTGCAGCCGGTGGGGGGGGGGGGGTGTTTGAAGAATGAGCATCCAGAGAGCATGGGAATGAAAATATGGAGGAGGAAGGTATATTAACAACACAGAGTAAAGATGCTGGCCAAAGCCTTGGAGGAAAGCTGTTGACAGGAGGATCAGGACCCCACAGTCCCCCCAGGGCTGCGAAATGGGCTGGATAATGAAGCACCAAATACAGAACTGCAGGCCTTGGGTGTATGATACCCAAGTGGGTATTATAACTAGTGCATTTATTGTCAGTGGAAATAGTCAATATTAGTAGAAGAGCTGGAATGACTCTGCACTGCAGTGTTATAATCCAGATTGCTATAATGAATAAATCAGCCCTAAATTCAATGAAGGCACTGTAACTTTGACTTTGTGCTATTACTGTTTGTTTAGTCACAACAGTAGTCTGGAGGAGACAATGCAATGGTGCAGCTGCAGCTTAAAACCAGCTCGCAGTTGCCTGTCACCTGAGGTGATACTAGCAAGCTCGGTGGCTAGGAAATCCTTCCCATTACTTGATGTAACGTCCACGGAGCAGGGGAGAGAGAGACTCATGGCGTCTGCTTTGCGTAACTGATCACATGCTGCTCTGTAGACGCATCCCAGCCAGAAGCGTGAACTTCTTAAAATTGGCTCCACTGCAAGATTTTTTGGGAGCACCCCTCCTCACCTCTGGACACATGTCCCTGCACCCAAACGAAACCTCTGAGCCTCATGTTACAGATGTGTCTTTGTTGGAATATCCTGAAGGCATGCAAGCTGAGGTGGAGATTTCAGGTCCACAAAGTACAAATCCAGATCAGGATTTTGTTTCAACCAACTAGTTGAGTTCTCTGTGACTGTGACTTTTTATACTCAACTGGTTGGTTGAAACAAAATCCTGGTCTGGATTTGTACTTTCTGGACCAGAAATCTCCACCTCTGCATTCAACAGAAACCTTTATAGCCCTGTCATGAAGAAAAAGTAAAAACTGGACTCAAAGCGAGACAGATCTGTCAGGCCAGTTAAGGGTATGTATTGTACATCATTTGCTTCATAATGCTATGTTGCTTGCTTTGGTATTTTAAACTAATATATTAACAGCCTGCTGATCCACCCTGCAAAGGTGCACGTCGACCTTCCGTGAGCCCCAGTGTGGCTGCACTGCTTATAGATCCGCCAGTGACAGCACGTAGCCTAATAGCGCTGCCTTGCAGGATGACACTCTGGCAGTTATCCTGTTCTCACTGCACTCACCGCCGGCTTAATCTGGGGATCTATAACTCGGCCAGGCAGCGAATAAGCTCGCTGTCTGAGACGCTGCCTGTAACCTTGTGCCCCGACCTTGTCACCATGTGCTACTCGCTCTCCTTCCAGCTGTGTCGCCAGATGCCACCTGGCGAGACTTGGGCTTTCAAAGCAAAGCACTGCACACGGGAACCTCACACCAGCCTGTCGTGCCAGTAAGGCGACCTACTTCTCATCCAAATAAGAACATTCTAGTATGGATTACAAGTGGAATCTTGTAATAGTCTATTTCAACTAAGTCCATTTTGCTGTAAGAAGGATCTGTTTTAGATCTGGTTTAGATTTAAATAAGAAAAACTTGACATCATGGGGTTACAGTATTTTTTATTCTCTTGGTTTATGGTTGTGTTTTGTCTCTTCATGTTCTCTTGCCAAAATGAGACCCTCCAACCATTTTCATTTTATTCCTTCCCCACACAACCTGCATGTGAAGTAGCCCAAGTTTAGTACAACACAAATATTCTGGCCCTTAAGGTGAAATATCTTCAGCAGCATGGAAGCCTCTAATGAGGTCAGCCGATGGCGACTTCCCTGCCCACCAAGCACTAACCCAAATGACCGCTCTGCAGTGCAGGGGTTCAGGGTCCGCTGCTCCCACAGATCACGTTTAATGGACATTTGTTTCTGGCTGAGCTGGTCCTGCCTCTTTATACATTCTCCTGAGCAGATTGCACAGAGCCATGCTTTGCATGGCAGAATTGCTCTGTACGCCATGCAGACTTGGCATGCCCTGAAGACTAGATCAGTGTTTCCCAACCCAGTCCTCAGGGAACCCCGGACAGTCCACATTTTTGTTTCCTCTCAGCTCCCCGCGCACCTGTACCAGGTATTCAGTATTCCTGATTGGCTGGGAGCTGGTAGAGAGCAAAAACATGAACTGTTTCCCCAAGGACTGAGTAGGGAAACACTGGACTAGAGATAGGCTTCCCATGGTGTGTCTGAGACACAGTGAGGTAGGGTCTGTATGTGATGGTGTGAGGCTCTCTGAGAGGAGAACAGCAACAGTCATGACCATGGTCAGAACTCCAGGTCTCCCTTAACTCAATGTTTCTCAAAACAGTCCATGGGGACCCCCAGAAGGTCCAGGTTTTTGCTCTCTGCCAAATCCCTGAGAGTTGGGAGGGAGCAAAGACGTGGACCATCTGGGCATCCCAGAGGACTGCTATGAGAAACACTGCCTTAACTCACCAAAGATTCATGCAAAATCATAACGAGCACCAAGAAATGGCTTTAAAACTCTCTGGCCAGTGGTGAGCAGAGCATTTCTAGAATACCACATTACGGTCAAGCGTTAAAAGCAATGAGGTGTGGAGTTTAGCTGCAGTGGCGACGATCATGCTGTAAATTATGCAGAGGCTAAAAGGAGCCGTTTCTGCTGTAAAAGACACACACTGTGGTGCTTTTATGAGAGGGAATGAAAATCTGCCTCCCCCCCAGATGGTCACAAAGGGAAGGTTTGGGCCTGTGTGTTTGGGAGGGGGGGGTGCACTCAATGGCCCCCATTCTCTTCTGTACAACAAAAGGCCTCCCGTTAAATGAAACCAACGTCTGCTGTGTTCTGTATCCAACACTCAACCGTTCTTTATTTCACTACGCTAACATTGTGTCACAAACCACTTTTACAACTTCAACAAATTGACTATAATAAGACAAATGAAGAGGCATTGCAGAGGTAGGGTGGGGAATGATAGCAATTTATACAAGGTTAAAGGTCATGTGTCCGTTCACTGCCGTCTGCTCATCTTCCTCGCTAAATCCTGTGCTTAAATTCATTTCCCCCCCATCTCTGAATAGTGAGGGGGGGGTCTATAATTGGTCGATCAAGCATTCTTAGGTAGCTAGTATATCTAGAGTGATATCCATAAATTAAAATTTTAACCAATATCCATGATTTCCTAACTTTTTCTGGGGTATAATTTAGTTACTACTAATCCATAATACCACCGTAGCAGCAGGAACCGCATGAAGCCATAAATCATTTTAAATCATTAGCAATTATCCACTTAGTAACAATTATAGTTTAGATGTCCATGTAAACACCACACAGAATATGACTATAAATACCTTAAAAATTGGCCAAAGGCTCTTTGAACATATTAATAACCAGAGGTGTTATACTCACTAAAGTGAACATTTCATTTCACAATGTAATGCCGCAACGCAGAAGGGACATGCCTTACAACTGCTATATGAAGCAGCTGATGGAGGTAACTAGCGCTTAACATCCTGCTTAATTACATGGTTCCCAGAAGCTGTAAATTGAAAAGCATCAACTTTAATCTTCCTTAAATCAGTTTAAACAAATCTGAAGGCAATTTAAGAGAAACACGTACGAAACCATTTCATTATGTTATATTTGGCCTCACCTGATTTTACAGGCATTTCTTAACTACAAGATCATTTACATCATAAGTTCAACAGGTAACACTTTACTTATGAGGCCCAAATACTTAGTATCTAACTACTGAAGTACAAATCATGAACAAATATAATTGTAACTCGATGTAAAAGATGCATCATGGTACATTTATGATGAACAAATAGGAGGTCAGTATATTACTTGTGTTATTCTTCAGTTGTTCCTTCAGTAGTTTACAAAGGTTTACAGAATTAACAGATATAGTAACAAAAACAGTAACTGCCTGAGATAAATGATGCTTTATGATTCATTAATGAACAAACATGAGGTCAGTATTTCACTTGTGATATTCATGACTTGTTCCTTCAGTCGTTCACAAAGGTTTACAGAAATAACAGGTATCACATAACAGATATAGTAACAAATATAGTAACTGCTTGAGATAAAACATGTATCACGATTCATTAATGATGAATGAACACGAGATCAGTATCTAACACTAGCACTTAGTTTGTGGTTAATTAATACATGAATAATAGCTTAATACTACATTATTTGTGTCCCCTCAAGTAGCGTTACTGACTAACAAGACTTCCTTGATATAGCAGATGACATCTCAATATTACCCAGGTTTATTGCCCAAAATGCCTGAGTCAGTAGTAGAGGCCAATATCAGGGACTTAAGTTAAACTTACTACCTGCTGACATCCTCCTGCTCACTTCACTGCCATGATTAATGCGTCGGAGTTCTGATGTGCACCGTAGAGGGCGCCATGACTCTCTGTGTAGGCCTACAACTCTTGCGGTATCGGTAATACAGCCGGTTTAATAGCCTTAAAGCGCTGAGTGAACCTTCACAGTCGGCTGAGCAGAAATGTGCTTGTGCGTGTGGGACAAATTTACGGTGCGTTTCTGTCTGGTGGCGATGCAGGAAGAAAAACATACTGCAATCTGGAGGACACTCTCAGCTTGGGCGGGTTGCAGTCTTTTCTGTCCGTCTCTTCCCAGAAGCGCTGCCTGCAGCAGCCGTCAGGGTCGGGCGCTGGCCTCATTTCATCTGTTCGGCCAGATTCATTGTTATTTAACAATCGCATGCCGGACATTGCTGCGGCTGCTTCGGAGATTGATGCTGACAGATTATATCGTAATACCAGTCCAGATAACCTGCTATAGCTATTGATTTTAAAAGCTCATGTCGCCCAGGGTGTCCCCCGCTTCTCCGCACAGACTCCAGACTCGCCACAACCCTGAATTGGATAACCAGTTGTGAAAGAGAATGGATGGATGGATTCTATGCTCTTCCTTCTGTCACAGGGCTCCTCTTTCCAGACGGCACGTCACACATAATTTTGTCTTCATCGCCGTAAAATGTTATTCAATTACAAAGGATTGGGAAATGGTCCAGGAATACAGAAATGCATCTCAATTCAACAGATCAGAGACCATTATACAGAATGAGTGTAATCTATTATAGCGCTCACAAAGCATAGCGGTGTTGTGCCCAACTGCAGCGTGCCCCTACTTCAGATTGTTATCTTCTCGTTTTTGGTGGGTGTTAAGAATTTACAGCCTGTTTTAACTGAATCATCGCAACACTGGTTTTCAGTGAATTCCAGTTAGCCACTTCTGTATATGTGTATTTGGTTATTTCTGCTTTTAGACTGTAAATGTCCTATAGGGTATTACTTGTAGTGTCTTCAGAGACATGCAACAGTCTCGGCCCTCAGCCCAGGTTGCGTGTCCGTCATGAACCCCAACCCCACCGGTGCTGGTCAGCCAATCAGCCGCCCCGGCTGATCCTCAGTACAGCCTGCAGATCTGCTCGCTTAAATAAGCATGCAGACCTGTAGACGCCCGCATCCCTCCTACACACATGCTGTTTCCCAGACCGAGAGCCTGGCTGCAGGGGCCTGAGACACCAGTGGCAGTGAGACCCAGGGAAGCGCACGGCTGCAGGGGCCTGAGACACCAGTGGCAGTGAGACCCAGGGAAGCGCACGGCCTCACGTAGCAGTTATCGTTACGCTAGCAGAGCTTGCCGCAGCTCTGCTTCACCTTTGTTATTAATGAATGAATGTGATTATTGGCCTAATTGCTCTGTGCCAAAACAAAATGATGTGATTAGAATTCAAAAAGACTAAATGCCCTATTGCCACTATTCCGTTGTGTAACTTGTAATTAAGTATGAATTACGAATTTGATTTTCTTTCAAAATTATATATTTCAATTGTTAATATTGTGCAATATAATGTAATACACAGTTGTTTATAATTTAATAAAATACTACAATAGGGACACTTTCGATATTTCCCTTGATATTCATCTTATTTCATATTTATTTCATATTGATATTTTATGAATGAAACAAAGTAATAAAATATATTCTTTAAAAATGCATTATATCATATAAATGAATCCATCGTATCCAGGCATTATTACACCTTAACATTTTCCTATCCATTAATCCAGGTTGTTCACATGCTAAATGTTATTTGTTCAAAATTTAATTCTATATAGATGCAGCACACAGTTTTATGCAAAATCTGTGTGATGCTAGAGAGCAACAAGACATAGATACATTCCCATCTTAGGACGACTGTAACCAAAACCTGGACTTACCTCAAGTGATAACAAAATGCAAATCATCATGTTCTAAAATAGTCCACTCAGTCCAAAAATGTCCCTTCTTATTGTGCACGAAGACTCTGCTTACCTGCATGTGCTGTAGGCTAAGTGAGCCAGCGTTTTCACTGTGCAGCAATTTTATTCTTCATGTAGGCGCTGATCTCTCGGACTTTTTGAATATTACTGCCATCTAGGCTTTAAAGCAGGTAAAACACTGTCTCTGTTTCTGAGAGCCGGCATTTTATGAGAAGCAACATACGTGACCCTGACTATATAAATAAAAACAAACTTTTGTACAAAAGACTTCCACTCTCAGCATCAGAAAGAAAACATGAATATTATACTAAAACTACTGTACATTCCATTATATATCAGTGCCAGTAGTACTTACTACTACAATGCTAATGGTAATAGTAAAAAAAAAAAACATGCTTATATGATTAAGGTTACAGTGCCGCTCCGCCGCATAGCTCAGCCGTATCTCACATGAGCCGAAACCCGTTTTCCTGCTATCGGAGCCCGTCTATCAATCTGCGGACAGACGAGACACACCGGGCGGGCTGCTCTGGATAAGTAAATGTCTGCAGAGCGACTCGCTGCAGACAAACATAAATATTTCAGCTTCTTCGAACACTGCACAGAATTAAATGCGTAAGGAATATTTACAACGGCATTTCTAAGAGCCTCATCTACTGAGATATTGTTGTGAGACGCTTCCCCGACATGAATGATCACTTGCAGCCGTGGTCGTCGGTACCTGAGCGCCAGCGGGATGCTCCGGTGTAGCTCCGTTACCTGTAAAACGCTTTGAGCTCCAGCAGAGGTCAGATGGTGGCTGGTCTGTGTCCCCCGTTCAGCAGCCCCATTGATTTCTCTCATCGATCTCCTCTCAAGCACAGCATGCCTTATTTATGACATAATGCAAGGGGGCAGCGGATAGAGGAGACGGAGAGGAGAATGCAGTTTCCCTTCAAACAGATGCCGCTCTCAGCTCGACCCTCTGAGGTCACCTTCCTCAAGCACCGGTAGCCTTCGAGTAGCGGGTCCTTGGGGACTCAATCAAATATCTGCCATTGTGGGATTCTCCGCAGCGCTTTATGTGTTTAACAGAGCAGAGACGATCATCAAACCGTATCCCACATAATTAATGAAAATAAAGGACATTCTTAAATATATCCTGAAGACGAACAATACAGATTTCATTACAGAAAAAGTCTGGAAATACCGCGTAAGGAAGCGAATCTTTCCTCACCATATGATTTGTGACCTGATGGAAAATAGCCATTGGAAACGTATGACTGACGTTTCAAGTCCTGTCGGTGCTGTGGGAAAATTCAGTGAGTAGCTGTGTGTGTGTGTGTGTGTGTGTGGAGAGAGAGACAGTTATATTTAAATAAAAATGAGAAACAAGCAAGGGGATGAGGCGGCAGGACTGGGACTTGCCTGCGACAGCGTTTCTTAAAGGAAGAAATAGACCGACACAGAAAATCCTGCTTTCAAACAGTGATGAGAAATCTTCTTCTGCAGAAGGTTCTGCTTTGCTGCAGACAAAATGTTGACCTGATGCTGCACAGATTCGCAATACAAGGCAGCAGAGAACAAAAAGACCCAGTGCAGTGTCTCACTGTCCCACTTCCAGGCTGTGGCAGGACGCAGCAAGTCAGGGTCATGCTACTTCAGAATCTTACATTTTAAGCTACACATAAAAGTTACATGATACATGACTTTGAACCACATTCATATCATAAGCTTTTCCCTTTTGCAATTGTGTAGAAGTAAAGATCCACATGAGGAAATAGTGCTGAATATTATAGTCAGACGTTTCCCTTTTAAATGTCACCGTCGCAACGAATGTGCCCAGTCAACACCTCGTCTGCCCGCTTTCACTTTCGCACATTGCATCCGGAAATCTCTTAGCGCTGAGTTACTGAGCGCCGGAGGAGGGTGGCATTGGCGGGCTCTCGGGTGCAAGGAGGGGACACAAAAAAAGCAGGGTGCGAGTCAGGCCGAGCCTGGTCACCGGTCTAACCACGCGCAGCCAGCGAGGTCAGCGTTCAGCCGCAGACCTTGGGTCCGTGCGGCCAGGCAAAGCAGGGCAGAGGTGGGGGGGAATTTCCAGCGCCTCCATTGCCGCGCTAGACAGGAAGAGGCCAGGCGGCGAAGCGCTTTCAGAGCCGTGTTAATTCCCTTCGCCTACGAGGCGACTCCCGTCTGTGGAGGGAGGGTCTTGCGTTTCGACGGCACTGAAAATGGCAATAGATCCCAGGCTCACTGCGTCACAACCCAGCCACATCCTCGCGTGCCATCGCTCTTGGGGACACTCTGGCGAATGTGCTGTCAGGCCGCTGAAGCAAGAAAAGCAAATTCATTTCAGAGGAAACGGTTTACTGTATGCAGAGGAGGCGCATAGTGTTAATGTTGCGGGCTGTAATTAAGAGTGCCTGGAGATGCTTATGCACATATCTCTAGAAAATTCTATTAGGGTCTTTGTGTGTGAACCATTTTCTGCGCATGTGAGGAAAGGGGAAGTGCAGATCCAGCTGCAGCAGTTCAGTTTCATGTCTGCTTTGTAGCACCTGCTGAATGTGCAGCGCACTCACCATCCATCCATCCATCCATCCATCCATCTATACATCCATCCATCCATCTCGCGGTCATCTGAGCCCCCGTACTAAACGTGACTGATGCCTCAGGTGCAATGAGGTCTATAGCACGCCACCTGCCAAGCTAGTCATTCTCTGCAGGTGGTGCCCATCAAACAGTGAGCCCACCAGGAGGGTGACACGGCCTGCAGTGACCTGCAGGGGGCGCTTAGCTGGCAGCCCATCAAGGTGCCCTGCATAATATGAGCAACAGCCTGGCCGGAAGGAAGCAGATGAGTTAACAGAAAATCATGTGAGCTACTCTGACAGGGGCGTGAGGATGGTGGCGTGCGGCTCGGTGTGTTACGCCTGTGTGCCAGTGATCAGGAGGTTGCTGGTTTGAGATCCGGCCTTGGCAGAAAAGTCACATCTCTGCTGGTCCATTGAGTAACACTCTGAACCCCCAGGAATTCTGGGTAAAGGGCCTAACAACACTCAGACCCCAAAGTTCACTTTCAAGTGCGTGTGTGTGTGCACCCTAAAGGACAGAAGCTGGAATATATAAACTACAAGCCTTCCTGCATACTTGTGCAAATGACAAAGCTTCAAAGATCATACATGGGATCCTTACATGTTCAAATGATACAATTCTGGATTTACTTGCAATGATTTTAGACAATTAAATAAGACTGAATCTGTTTCATCTCTGCGTTGCGCAATATTCAGGACATTCAATTTCCACACGATCAGAAACTAAGAATTAGGATATTTTTGCATTACTTATAAACGATCAGATGTTCGGCCTCAACTGACTTACATCCTCACAGATCATAACTGCTCTTAAGATACTCAATATTCACAGATCATATGAATAACAGATGAATTTTATGCACTATGAAATTGACATTTTAAAATAGATATTTTTTGCAAGAGAATATTCTCATTATCATATAATATACTCATATCAAACGTAATGCTTTTAATGGTGCATTGTGATCAGGGATTTCGATCGTTGTTTTCAGTAATTTCTTCATGTGATTATGACAATTACTTAAAAAACAGGTTGCTTCATCTTGAAATTGCTTCAACAGTATTCAAACAAGGTGGATCCAGCAGCCGTCGCCGGCTGCTGCCAAACGAACGCTATCTGCCAGCACGTTCTCCGCAGTAAGCCTCATGTGTGCAAGTGTCCTGCTTAGACATCATTAAACAGCTTGCATCTAAGAAGTCTGGCAACACTGTCTGGTGGAAACTCTTCTCACAAATTTAATTAATCTCTGGTGTAATTCCGTAGATGGAAGATATGCAGGGCTGCAGGGCTGCAGGATGGCAGACAGCAGACTGAAGGTGGTGAGGAGAGTGAGCACGGGATGCTAGAATGTGATGTCTACCTCCTCGAGACCATCACACGTGTGCTTTACAAAGGGCAACGAAGGAGATATCAGCTACACAGTGCAATACACAAAAATGTAGCCCCAAACCAGTCACAAAAAAGGGGATTCCTTCCGTAAAGAGACAATGAGGAGAAATCTGAGGCAGTCCTACACAAAATAAAGATGACACGTTAACATAACAGCAATATTTAGATAAAACTATCCATTCATGTCTGGTAACGTGGGGCAGCGGCTGTAACACCGACGTGTGGAAGTGAGAAAGTCAGATACCGCGCTGCGTTCGCAGGAACGGCGACAGGTCCCTGATCTTAATATGGGCGAAGTGGTAAACATGATGGGGCTCGCAATTTTATCAGTCATAGCTCGTATACGACAGGCAAATGCTCAAGATAAATTTCGTAATATACGTGCTTATAATATAATGCGGCTTTTGTGTGAAAGTAGACGGTTTAACAAGAATAACTCCATATTAAAACATACGTGTTGCAGTTTGACCGGAATCGCAGTTTGTTTTCTATTGTAACCCCATGTTTATTTCTTACCGACTTTTTAAAAGGTTTTTAAACTCGAACACTAAATCCTGGACTCGAACTTACAACCACGGAGATGTGACCCAGCCCTACTGTGCTAGCAAACTAATTCTTTACCTTCTTACATCTTCTATATAAAAAAAATTAAACAACAGATTTAACGGTGTGTGTAAGAATGATAAAAACGGATATTTAAAAAGATGAACGTCTTACTTGACATTACAATCGATCAATTACTAATGTGGAATACACATTTCTGTCCCATATTTATCAACGTCGGCTACTTTTCAAGTTTTGTAGTTGAAGGTCTGACTTTCAGCATAAAAATCCGAATATAAAGAAAGACTTGTAAAGTCTAAATAGAAGTTACAGTACTTCGCCGTGGTTTATATGACCTTGTTTTTCGATTACGATAAAACTACCACAGAGTTCCTACTGGCATAAATGTGCGCCATTATTATAAGCAGGGAGAATACATACCACGGCTAAGATTTATGCACCCTACTGATATATCGCCATGGTTCCACTAGATGGAGTACAACATTTTGCAAATGGAATTTTATTTTCAGCGGTTTAGTCACTACGCGATGCTTTAACATCCATGTTAATTATGAACCATTTAAATAATGTATCACATTTCATTAGGTCAACAGTTTTAGAAATAGACACGTGATAGATAGATAGATAGATAGATAGATAGATAGATAGATAGATAGATAGCTTTTATTAAGACAAAAGAACAATATTTGAAATATATAGAGGTATGTATTAATACGCTGTTAGTTTTGTTGTGTTACTCAGTTATACTGTACATTGCCAATTGACCCTTGGGCATATAAATTATGCATTAGGAAGAATGACGTAAAGTCAAAAACATTATAAAGTTCGCCCAACATCTTTAACAGGTTTGATGGTCAAAATACAGGAGACAGCAAGAAATGTACACAAGGGACATTTTGCACGTGCTGTAGTACTGTAATATCCTACAGACCGCAGGATGCTGCTGAAACACTGCAAGAAACATTGCTGACGCCTTCCCTTTTACCAGCAGGTTACTAACGGGTTCCAACATGTACGGCCCTTCACTGCCTTTTTAAGAGACGATGATTTAACTATGTCGACTGCCGATTCTGCCAAAGATGTCTCCAGAGTGAACATAAACTAAAGGATCTGGACAATTGAAGCAGTATACACACGTTATGGGAATTCTCAATGAACATAACGTCGAGGTTTTGAAGGCGTTACAATGTGTTATACAACTTTGGCGACAAAATACCAATATGAGAAATGAATAGTAGCGGCATTGTAATTCTCTTGTGTATCCTTCCAATTCAGTTAATAATCTATGGAATATACGTCTCCAAATAATATGTCATTGTTCACTAAAACTATAGATTAGATTAGATTAGATTAGATTAGATTACTTAAATTTGAGGTCAAATTTGAGGTCAATCGTACACGTTTAGCGATTGGAACAGATTTAGCGGTCTTTGAAAGTTCCATGGACGAACTAAGTTCTCAAAATCGTGTGTATTAAGGGGCATATTACTGCATTGGTATAGTTGTATACATTTGTATTATACAAATGCAAAAAAAACTTTCATTGAAAAACTCCAAACCAATAAAAATTCAAGTGTTTATTACTCTCCTACACTTACAGTTAACTACTATTTACCAGACGATACGACAGATTTCTAATAAATGCGTTAAATTTAAGCCGTCATGCACTAATTGAGGTACACGTTATTTGCAAATAACGACACATTTCGTAAATCCGAACACAGACTTTTTCTCCAGATTTTCCATGAGACCGAAGGCAGTAAGTTAGATTGATCGACATTGAAATGAGCCAACCAGACTCCGCAAAGCGTCAAGTCTGTGTTTGCTCCAATTTCTCAGCCAATCACGAACGATCTGTTGAATATGCGTTCGTTGCCAAAAAGAGGTATGATTTTTACTGGCCGTGCTGGTCGGGTAACTAACTTCAACTAACCCCATCCCCCAGTCTATTAAAACGAATGTACGACGTAGAAAATAATATTTTGTTTGTACTCTCGCTCGTTTTCATTTGAAAATACAAGAGTGCATATTGTTTGTTGTGAAGCACACGTGGTCTATACCAGATCACGAAAATAAGTTTCTAAGATAGCTGATCCAGAAAATACTATAATAAAATCGTGTTCACGTAATAAAATGAAACAAAATGAACATGAGTGTTTCTAATTAGGGGAGGACTGGGGACGTCTCTTTTCACTTCTTTACTGAGCATTCACTGAAAAGCCGGTAGGCCTATGGCGCCACTTGTTTCACAGCATGTCCACGGTTAAACATTGTACAGAATTTTCTTTTTTTTTTTTTGTCAGCCTGTGAGGCGAACAAGGGAGGGGCAATACCTTTTATATGACGCCCGGGAAGCGGAGGATGGTTTGCTGGATTCCGCGATGTTTCAATTGGCTAAATTCGGTTTCGGCCACTAAAAATGATTTCTCGTAAAACCGAATTAAGGAGATGGTTATTTGTAAACCGTCAATTGTCAGTCATTTGATTGCCTTCAGTATTTAAGAATCAATGTCTTGACAAACTTTACCTAAGTACATTACTTCTATTCGGTAATCAGTATCAAACTAAGCTAAGATTAATCTTAACTATGGCAAGAAGTAAGATAAAGTTATATATCGGCTAATGAAATATACAGAGACGGCACGAAAAATTATTTGGAATTAAAAGCACGAAATGTAAGCGGGGCTGATCTGATGTCTTATCTACTCGTCGCACTTATACGTATCAAAATGTATTTAGTTTTGTGTGTTATAAGCGTAGAGTTGGAGGTTATCTGGTAATGTACTTCTTGAAATTCTCTCAAAACGCCGGTTTTTGGTCGGTACAAAACCATTTAATCTGTCAGTACAGCTAAGAAGCCGAAAACGGAGGCTACGGCTCCCAGCCACACGAGTCGGTGGTTGTTTCAAGAAAGGCGTGTCTGCTTGGTTCAGAAATCATATCCATTGTTCCACACCGACGAATCAAAATCACAAATTCCTGTAATCGCTGGCCAATCGCACTGTACTTACCGCCCCCTGACTCCGCCCACAACTCTATATTAAAGACTCAACCGCGTGAGTTCACCACTGATACTTAATAGTCTTTTTGTATTATTGTCTCTGCAAGTGGATTGATTTTTTTGTAATTTTTTTCTTGACTCCGCATAAGATCTCCGACGTTAAGGCATAAAATGGCAGACACAAAAGTAGATACCAGTTCGGAGACCCCTACCAAGGTAAGAGGGATGGCTCTGTCCTAAACTATATCGTAAGCGTATTTAATATTTTATGGATTTTCTCACATTTTGTCATTTACAGGAATATGTTTTGTGCCGTGAATTTTCAGAATGAATTGTTGGTTGCAAGTTGACTTAACGTTAGGGACCGTTCTTTGAACCACCCTCATCATACGGAAAATAGGCAAATGTTACCAGCGGTCTCAAGTTCGGCTTTTAAAAGATGTATATTCGCAAGTATTGCGTTATTGTCCAGAATGTAAGAATCTGCGCGGGTTCTTTGTTTATACAAGCGTGTCGGTTCCTTTTTGAAGACCATTATCGTAAAATGGGGCTTACTACTTTAAATCCTAAGTCGCGGTAATATGGGTTGTATTTGGTTAATCTTTGTTTTTCTTTTTTCACTGCATTTTTAATGCATGAAGCACAAAAAATACCTATCATGTCCTGCCAAGCAGTTCATATTCATACTTTAACTGATTGCTGTATAAAGGCTGATAATTTGTATTTTATAATGTGAAATACCAAATATGTAATAACTAACTTTGGATAGTCTAAATTGTAGCCTACTTTTATGTTGAATGTGTGTTAATGCATTCACGCATGTTCTAAAAGTATATATTAATGGTACGGGGTTTTTTAATTAGGCTGCATTTGGACGTAAAAGTCGTTCAGACTGGAGTTCAGTCAGTGTTTATTTGGACGGAGATTTAAATTGCGGAGTAGAGATTTCTACGCAAGATGAATCACATTCACCGAAGTAGTGCTACGAATATGAATTGTGAACATTTTTATTGCCATATTCGACGGGGAGCCAGTTTATAAAGCACTCCCGTCTGAATTACGGGCGATGCGGATGCAGTTCCGCGCCGCGGACCCCGCATGTTCCCTTCCGAGCGCCGCTTTCGTTCATTGTCCAAATTCAAACCGTCCCGCACTAGGCAGCCAGCGCGTGTGACTGACGGGGATCCGCCAGAACCGGATCGCGGGGCTGAACCGAACCGCAGGCTGCTCGCTCGCGACGACGCGGCTGCTTCAGCCACCCTCCCCATCTGCCGGTACCCGTCTAACCTACATTCGCTCGATGGACCCTTCAAAAGGCTGACCGAGTGCGGCTCCGAGTCGCCGAGTGGTTCCGAAGCGAAACGGAAGAAATGCGTAGTTCCCTGTATTCACGGGTAGAAGCATCACCGATTTAGGGACGATCTAATAAACGTCCCGATCGCTCCCGATTCGGAACCAGGTCATTAGTTACGGGTAGCTGACGCTTTAGGACTGAACTATTGATGTGTAACCTATATACATTATCGCGTCGTGCTTTATATAACGACCCCTGCTCATAGCGTAAGGAGGCGGTCCTGGAGTGATGCAGCCGGTAACCGGCTTAAAGGCTAAAGATTAAATAAACTACTTTATAAATGCGATTGCCCACACCAGGAGAATTTACTGCGTAGCACATTTTTATGGAATACACGTATTACATCGGATAAATCTCGGATAGGAGAATGCATAGGTTATCTTTTGGGGCATAGGCTGGATGTGGGGATATTTTGTTAATCTTGTATCGGTACGTGCATTTCTGGTTTCTCGCACACTTGAAGGTTCGCACTGCTCCTCTTTCTTGCTCACTCTATATCTGCCTCTCTCTCTCTCTCTCTCGCTCTCTCTCTCTATGATCCAGCCTCCTTCTGGCTGTCCGTGTCGTCCTTACGTGTCATTTGCTATGCTAAGGAGAGGGATAAAAAAAATCACCCAGTGCATCCTGGGAGTTGAAGTTTTCCCGGGCGTGTCTTATACCCGGGCAATGCGCGATATTTACGGAACTGCTGCATTTGCCGCCTCTCGGGCCATTATGTATCAGATTACAGCATTTCAATCAGTCCTGTCGCGGTAGGCGGGAAGCAGATAGGTTCGACCAATAGGGTGTCGAGGACAAAAATGTCGCATTTCAAACGCAGAGCCAGAGTGTAGCTTTGCTAAATTTAAGACGAGGCTGGAAGACCGTTATTGCATAATATCAACTCATTCCATCCCACACAGGCGGCATTTCGTGTTAATGGCTCATACTGGTTTCAGTACTTGATACATACGGGTCAAAAATAAGTGTTCTTGCTCATATACTAATTAATGAATACAGGGGTTTAAAGGGACTACAATATTATTGACAAGAGAGAAAAGTCTTCATTCTTTAATATTCCTAATATTTTCCCTAGGATCTTAAAGAGAAGAAACTCGTGGATGAGACCGAAAATGGGAAGGATGTACCGGCCAATGGGAACGCTGTAAGTCACGATCCCATTTTCCTGGCAGCCACATGCAGAAAAAGCTTCTGTTTTTGTTAACTTTTAATAAAACATTTAAAATATTTCACCGGTGCAAAATGTATATTCAGATGTATTTTTCTACCCTTTTCTACCTGTCCTTCAGGACAATGAGGAGAATGGGGAGCCAGAAAATGAAGTAGATGAAGAAGATGATGATGTCGGAGAAGAGGATGACGAGGAAGATGATGGTGATGGTATGCATATAAAGCTCATTTCCTTTTGCACTGGAACTATGAGGTTTGCACTGTTACCAGTATAACGAGATCAACTGATAAGCTCATTTGATCCTTTTATGTAGGTGAGGATGATGAGGAGGATGATGATGTCGATGGAGGCACAGGAAAGCGAGCGGCTGAAGACGACGATGAAGATGAGGTATGTGCCAAACCATGTCTACCAGCTTTTTCTTAAGAGCCCGTACACCAGGGTGACCTGATCTCCGCGTTTTGTGACTCTTTTTAGGATGATGTTGGAACCAAGAAGCAAAAAACTGACGACGATTAGATTTTTACTGCTGATTTCCCACAATCCTCCCCACCTCAGCCTTCTGCTGAGGAACAGCCAACATGGTCATCAAAGTAGAGGTCAACATCTGTCTACATGCACCCAACTGCAAATTTTTTAGAACCAACTAAGACTTCGAGGCTCTGCCTTCTTAATGAAATTCTTTAAAAGGAGAATTTGTTTGTATTTTTATTTACATTTTATATTTTTGTACATATTGTTAGGAGGTCAGCCATTTTGACAGTAATCTCTGGTGACCAAATGGTGCTTTGAAGTTGATGCTTCTTTCCGAAATAGACTTTACTTGTGGTTTGACCATGTCATTTATCTCAACAGCAAACTTGTAAAAAAGTGATTAAATTCAGAGCATTCCAGTAACTTTGTGTATGTACTTTAGTTGTACCATAAGTAGTTGCTTTGTATGAGATGACAAGGCCAAAGAAAAGGATTTTCTTTGTCTATGAAATTGCTGTTTATGGCCTGTCTGTGTGTGTGTTGTATGCCAATAAACCGGAATTTTATTTTGTGAGTTCTTACACTTGTTTCCCATACCTTTTTGACATGTTAAGTTATAACACATAAAGCCAAGTTTACAAAACCAATAGGAAGAATTGTTTCAGATTAATACCTGTGTGTTTGAAAGACACGTTAATATAATCCGGTGAATTGTTTCCCTCTAAAGGCAGAAGCTTATCTGCCAGTGGTCACGTTTTAAATTAAAGCATTGTCTTATTCAGTAAGTGCGTGAAGTCCACCTTATATTTTTACCTATAAATATACAGCACTGCAATAGTCTTAGGCAGTCAGAATGTTTACAGCCATTTGTCTGTGTATTGAGTGTATTTGCTCAGAACAAAAATGCAATTTAACACCACAACATGCAAATTAACAGCAGCATGAAAACTAACAGGAATCTCTTCTGTTCTTTGAAAAGCTACAGATATCTTGCTGGATGGCTAGATGAACCCCGCTTCAGTTCCCAAACCTCTCCTCAGGGGCACCTCAGCCATTCCATGTATTTAAGTTTCACTATTGGCTTAAATAATTTTAAAGTTAATGACGTATTGGTTAAGCCATACAATGTGTGCTGGTGGTTCTATCAAACAATGCATCATAAATGTGATAGTAAAGGTTTTCAAAAACGGACACAAATGCTACAGTTTTAGACCAATATGAAAATTATTTAATCATTTTCTTTGCTTAAGACTTCTGTAAATGCATCTTGTTGTTTAATCAAGGCAAGTTAAAAGTGAATGAGTATATTTGGTACTCTGTTTTCTAAGTATTCCGGCATAGAAGGTTTATTCTAGATCGGGTGTCGAACTCCAGTCCTGGGGGGCCAGAGCCCTGTGTAGCTTAGTTCCTTCCCTGTTTCACCACAAATGATTCAGCTGAAGAGTTGTGTGGTAATTAGCACAAGGAGTTGAATCAGGTGTGTTAAATGAGGGGAAACCCAAAAATGTGCAGGGTTCCGGCCCTCCAGGACTGGAGTTTGACACCCCTGCTCTAGGTACAGGCAGAATAGGCTACAAGTATGAAATGTATGTAGGACACACTTATATACTAAATAAATAGTATTTCCCATTAGTGAGGTCTACACTTCAACAGGAAATCCTTGGGGCTTTTAGTTGCCAGACATGAAGACCCCAAGTCTGAGTTTTGTAGTAGGATTCTCCGTACATTGAGTCAAATTCAAACTTTCTGTAGAACTCATAAGGAAAAACTTACCCTCTGGCTATATGGTGCATTCCACCAAGCAAATATAGATGAAAGGATTAATTAGCAATACTGGTTTGGGTTTGTCAACAGAATTGCTTATGTAAGCAAAACCCACCCGATTTGTGTCCTCCATCAGACCATAATGAGCGACGCGGGGAATTCTACTGCCAAGCTTCTCCGGCAAGATTTCAGTTCATCCATTTCCCGTAATCACTCCTGCAGTTGAGGTCATAGTGTCTCATCAGATCCGATTGGCCTATAAGGGACACTGTGCCGCACGTGGAACTAAAAATCAGTGCTTGACAATTTGCCCATTAGACATGCAATGAGGTCACTAACGTGAGCATTAGAAATGACGTCCTTTAGATCTGATGAACTTTACGCAATAATATAGGTGAATTTAGTTATTGGAAATGAGCAAAGGAGAATATACTGTTGACCTCGGTGGCTTTAAACTAACAGTCAAGATACAGATAGCATTGATTCCAAGACTGAGACCTACCCTTGAGAAATGAGACAGCTGATAGTTGTCACAAAACTTGAGAACCTTCAAACAAACCCCTGTTTTTTGGGACAGTAGGTATTTGGTGTTACGGATTAATTAGGCAAACTGATTTTTCTCATTAGGTTTCCTTTATTCTTCCGCTTAGCACTGCTGCGGGAATTCCGTAACGTGCGACAAAAGACAAAACTGCGGAATTATGCAGGGATATGAACAGATTAAGAGCTGATTGAGGCTTCAGCGCTGATGGAAGTGAAGGCAAGATCAACATGCCGCGTCGGTAACAACACAGGACTCAGACCAGGCGCGGCAGAGAAAGCTCCAATGGACCTCTGGGTGGCACGGAGATAGCAGCCACATTCGGGCTCCAGGATTCTGCCGGTTCTGTGAGAGGATCCGCCTGCCAGAGGGTCGTCGTAATCCCCAGTGCCCAGATGGCGTACTCCCCTTTATTTTTTACTCCTACACAACGGTGCAGATGCTGCTCTTTATCTCCCATTTTCCGCCTCATGTTTTGTTCCTTTTCTGCAGTTGCCATTAGTCAGGGACCATTTTTCATGCCCCAAAAAGGGGAAGCAGCCTCATGTGTTCACCCTTCATTGAGGAGCTGATGTGCTGCATCTTTAGTCACACCTCAGCTTAATAGGGTTAGATTGGGACAAATGGGAAAGGAAAATTAGATTTTAATTATTAGGAATGAGGCTTGAGGCTCGTTTATAATGATTGATACCTGGGAAGCCAATCAGCACGGCAGGGGCTGGAGAGGAGAGGGTCGTACGGAAAAGTCACAGTCAAATACGGATCTTACATCCTAACAGCCATTCAGACGGCCGTGTCGTGCATGGAGACAACCATGTCCAGAGCTGATCAGCTGACCATAACCATTTACCCATAACTGGCTCAAACAGTAGCACATATCAGACCGTCGAATGCTACCTGACCACATGTATGCATAACACAACAACACTGGAGTGTAGACACATAACCCATAAAGTGACACTGAAACTACATGATGGCAACAAGACAAAGTAGGTTATTGAACCCTGCATAGCAACAGTGAAGATGGAGCATTTAAGTTAAGGGAATCAAACGAGACAACTTACAAAGGTAAGACTAGTTCCATTAGCATAGATTTTGATACATTTGTTGTTGTTTTTAAACAAAATGTTACATATAATTTACATCGTTTTATATGGATCAGTCTAATGCTTTGGAACAGCATGCCTTGCGTTGTATTTTCTCTAAAAAAGTCCCTGATTTCATACTGTTGGATAGCATGTTTAAGTCTTGCAGCGCGGTCTCTAACACATCCTACAACCTGCGTAACATCAGCCCTCTTCATACGGCTGGTGATCCTGTTACTTAGCTCTTATGGGCCGGAGATCTGTCCCCAACAAAATCGGGGCCGTGACCTAACATGCTACGCTTGCATAAATCACCTTAGCTGGATTTCACGTTCATGAAAGTGTGTCAAAGCCACGTTCTTGAAAGGTTATGGATCAGGTGAGCATCACCCCTCGTTTAATTCATTTGTGTACACTTACCTGTTTTGGAGGTATAGTCCTGTAGGACCAGAACTATACTTAGGAACTGCCCTAATGGAATTGAGACAGACGTACGTAAATGCCACATGTCTTAAAAGACGTAAAATGCTCCCTTCGATATTGTTGCCACCGATGATTCATATTTTTTCACGTTGGATTTTTAATGCTGTGCATTTATAAGAGGGCCGAAATACAGTCTGATATTACATGTACACATAGAGTCAGTAGGGCACCAACCTCGACTCATCATCGGCAGTCCTGCAGCTTGGTCCAGCCACCGTAAATATCAGGTTCATATTTGTCGATGACACGGTAGGCTGTTCTCCAGCCGTCTTACACGGCAAAGCTGACCGCGCCTGTAATCCGCGTACAATAAAACCGATCCATTCACTGACTCCTTTTCGATCTCCTAGTTCGGAACGTGCAACGACGCCGAGTCTGTGCCAAAGTCCCCAGTTTTCATTCACGTCCTGCCAGTGCGATTAGCTGCCCAAAAGAGTCGCCAGTTTCACGGAGCCGGACTAGTCCAATGTGTCAGTTCAGGAGGTTTCGGCCCCTTTAAAATCATTTTGTTTCAGAATATATCGCCAATTCATTGATTGCACACAGAGTCAACTTCTTGTCTTCCTGTGAAGGTATCCAGGCGCTTCCACAGAGTGACCATATTTAATTCTTTATCCCATAATCCAGATCTATGTCTGCATAGAACCACTACAGTTTCTCTTTCTTAGGTAACTGAATGGTCCCGCCATGACGCCCATTTATACAATAATGTTTAGTGGAATTTGCTTCAGATTTAACTAACGCAAAGAAACATTCAGAAAACTCCAGGTTACATTTTTTGTATTTCCAAACAAACTCATTTAAATTGATTGTTCTTCTTATTAAGTGTCTTTGTGGGTAATCCAGAAATGTCTTCACTGTTAAAGGGAGTTTTTTCTTGCATTCCACTTGTGGGCTCATGTCTATGTGCAAATAGAATTGCAAATAGCGGCAGAATGTGAAACAGCTCAATCTGAAGTCAGGTTTTACTTTGCTGCCAGAGACAACAATCCTCCACAGAGATCAAGGGCATCTGGCCTAATTTTTCTGGACCTCTTGTGCCACCTTGTGGCAATATGCGACACTGCAATTCATATTCGCTTTGCTTGCACACCTTGAAGCGGAAATCTCACCTTATTCGCTTTCACACGGTTCTTCATGTTCAGTGAATCGACTTGAGGTGCCAAACAGCCGTTCGCTGCTAACAGGGTGTCCAAACTATTGTTTTTAAAATCGTTTTTTGTCATTTATTTGATGCTTTATTTTCCAAGCTATGGATTTTCTGAGTGAAACCTACAGTGTAGTGTGTTTATGACATTATTTTTGCAGATTTCCAAATGCAGGAACCCATACGGGAGTCCAAAGAGTTGGAGAGTGAGAGGCAGTCTCACAGCAGATCAAAACCTATGTCAGGGATGCACACTCGTTTACAACCAGTCACCACAGCAGCCAGAAACCATATCCTGCTGCTGTCTGACTAGCGATGCCTCACCTACTAACACAGGCAGTCTGCAAGTCAGCCATTACTCCAAGCATATGATGTGTGTTTTTCTGTGCTGGCAAATAATGGCATGAAAAATGCATGCCAGTGTCTGGGGATATAACACAGTCCTGTATATCTGGAGTCTGTAAATTGTAATTTCATGAAGCAGACCAGAGTGTGTTCCTGCATGTCTTCCCTGGGCCTGTCTGGCTGGGCGCATGCCTTCGGAAAGGAGTGGCACCCTGGCGCCAGGATGAAGTGAGCAGAGTGAAGTTTGGCGGTTAAATTGAAATTCTGCTGAATACCCCCAACTGTTAGATATGTCTGGCGAGGTATGTTGCTACATCAATGGATTAGCGTGCAGTGTGTCAGCATCCATCCATCATTCCATCCATCATTCCATCCATCCATCATTCCATCCATCCATCCATGGACCCATCCATCCATCCATCATTCCATCCATCCATCCATGGACCCATCCATCCATCCATCCATCCATCCATCCATCCATGGACCCATCCATCCATCCATCATTCCATCCATCCATCATTCCATCCATCCATCCATGGACCCATCCATCCATCCATCATTCCATCCAT
>JAODKF010000038.1:2732462-2757357 GCA_026779585.1 Mormyrus proboscirostris | reverse complement strand
ACAGCATTCATATTGCAGGTTTATCAGTACATGTTCAGCATTTGTACTGCAGGTCTTTCAGTAAATGTACAGCATTCGTATTGCAGGTTTATCAGTACATGTACAGCGTTCGTATTGCAGGTATTTCAGTGCATGTTCAGCATTCTAACTGCAGGTTTACCGGTACATGTACAGCATTTGTATTGCTTTTGGTAAGATTCTGCTCCTGTCTCCTGAAGGATGGGTCCTGATTGACCTGTGATATCTTCTGAAAATGAAGGAAAAAATGTGAGCGCGCTCGATGGCTGGGCTCTCTTTGTTTTTTTCGTTTCTTTTTTTTAATAGCTGACATAGAACAATAACTATGAAAGAACAATGAGCTACGACATGCTAGCATGACAGGTTCAGGCTGCCACTCGAGTAACAAAACCTAATTGTTCTTCTTTGACACCTCTGCAGCTCCCTGGAGATCAGCTTCAGCAGTGAAGCTGCTGAAGTCAGAGCTCTTAGTCATGTTATCACAGAGTATTAACCATGCAGTTTAAAAGTCAACATATGCCATATTTAATATTCAGTTGAAGATATTCCAAATCGTGTCCATATCTGGGAACAATCCCAGCAAGCTTGGTCATCCTTTGTATGGTCACTGTGACTCTGGACATTCGGTGACCTATTAATCAGTTGAGAAGCTTCTGGAAGGTAAGCCTCTCCTTCGCTCTTCCCAGAAGGCTTGCTCCACAGGAAGCACACATCTTAGCCCTGTGGGAGTGCGTCTCATTTGTCCGCTCTATGGTCTATTTTAAGACTGGAATTAACTGGCTGATTGGAATTAACTGGACTGTATCCTTCAGCAATCTGCTAATTTTGATAATGTTTTCCTTCTGTTGTACTGGATTTTATTTCCTTGGTCATGGATATAGATGTATGTCAAACTGACATCTATATTCCACAGAAAAGGGATGAGACTGTGAAGCTAATTCATAAAATAGGAATATGGTGTAAACTGCAAAAGTGTACCAAATAAAAGAGGATTTAGTAAACACAGGCACTCATATTAAGAGACAAAATGATTAATATTTGTTTAATTAGCTGGTTATACTATCCAAGATTAAATCTAAAATCCACGCAACACCTTAGATATGTTAGCCATGTTTGAAGTCCTCACATAGTTACATAAATACACATGCAGTCTTTGTCCAAAAATTGCTATTATTTTTAATTACATTCATCTCAGTTGGTGGTGTGGTGCAGAACATTTCTGACAACTATTACAATGGAGTTCCACCACATGGTGGCGCTGTCTTGCTGTGGGTGGCTCCAGCAGATGGATTTTCCGTTCACAGAGGCAACATGACAAGGTGCAGCACTGTGAGCGCCCAACCTGCCCTTTCTAAAGAGACACAGTGGAGGAGAAGGAGCTGGCAGTGACTCGACCAAAAGATGGTTCGTGAAAGAAAGGAATGTGACATAAATTGACTGGTCCACTAGGGGGCACCAGAGCTAGGCCAGGATGATGCTTGGCTTGGATGATGAGGCGTGGAGATGTTTCTCATCCCTGCTCCCAGTGAACCTCAGTCTGTGATTCCTGTGGCCAACGTCTTATGCTGATTCAGGCATTTTTGACAGTGATTTGACCTGTTCATGAAGGGATAATAGCATAGATATAGTCTATTCCAGCGTTCCAGTACCTCTCAATACCAGTTTGGTAGAGATTGTTTTCTAAATTGTTTTCTAATATTTTGTTAGTTAAAAAAAGCCAATTAAATTTAAAGGTTCATCATTAAAAACTTACATATCTGATATTTGTCTAACTTGATGTCCCTTATTATATTGTTATTGTTTATCTTGTAATAAAATTCATTTAAAGAACCTGTAGTTTTTAACTGATTATAGTTGTTACATCTGTTATCAGAAATCCACAACAACCCACTCAAACTTCATTAATTAAAAATTAAAGACAAACCATTACTTTTCAATCCTCTAGGGGGCATAGTTAACTTGGTAATATACACTGCAGCACTATCAGAATACTAGCTACAGACCAAGGATTGAGAACTCCTACTGTAGAATGCACAGCTTCTAATCAAGAACCTGACCCCCAGTGTCTGAGAGTAATATGTTCCAAGATCTACACTGCAAAAAAATAATGTTTTTAAAGTAAAAAACTGGCAGCTGTCGGTGCCAGACCTTCACCATAATAAATATGGTAGAATTTTTCCTGTTATGGTATAACAGATTGCATAACATAATTAATTAACTGGACTGAGAAAAGGTGAGAGCTCCCCTAGTGGCTGTAGGAGTACATTTCCCTAAAGCAGATATAATGGGTTTAGGCCTGATTGCTCTCAGACCGCAACTTGGGACAGAAGAACAAATCAAATCATTTTGCTCATTTAATATTCAAATTTTTATTAGGCTTAATTCTAAGAAATTGAGGCCTAATATTTAGAAACTAACCACGATCGAGGATGGTATGCCACAGATATTAGTCTCTACCACATGGTGTTACTAGTTATTCTTCAGAGAGCTGTGGGCTGCTTCAGTTAGTTAGTGTATGTTAGTTGGCTTTTTGCCATCATTGCTTAAGCATTACTTCGAGGTGTGTCCTGCAAAGAGACATGAAACCAGAGAACCTCCTGATCCAGATGGGCAACTTAGTAAAACTAATTGATTCTGGCTGTGGAGGAATCTGGATGGATTCCCACTACATAGGATTTGCAGGTCAGTGAGAGAGGCTAATTAAAAGCCTGTCAAATTAACACATGGTTTACTAACAGGTCGTGGGTAACCCAGTGACCGGCCCCGCCATGGTCTGGTTTGTGGGGGTGACTCTGCTTTACCTCGTTTGCAGCTACCTGCCATTCCCCAACAAGAAGATGCCTGAAATTCCAACTGTGGGTCTCTCCTGGTGAGCAGTTTACTTTTCGTCCCCTCAGACGGAGCGTTATTTTCCAGCTAACTATGTGATTCTCCAAGTCTGTTCTCTGACAGACTGCTGCATCCTGATTTGCTGGTGCCTGAAGCACAAGGTGACAGATACACGGATGATGACCCCATCCTTGGCTGCAGTAAAGCGGAGCAGTGACCTGGGGGTCAATGCAAAACATACCTCTTGCTTCTAGAAAGGTTTGCTAATCCCTCATTTTAAAATAATGGAAAAGCAAAAGATACAGATGGCTTTGCATAAAGGCAGCTCAAGACCCTTTTTGTGACAGTTCTTAAAGGGAATCAATGTTGTTTTTTACTTAGAAATGAAAGCAGGGAAACTAGAGGGAAACACAGGAAGAGTCTACAGAACTGACACCCTGTGGGAGACAAACACACACAAGCACTAAAAATACTCACGATGGCTGGCAGAAGAACTGGCATGGGCAGGCATTTATATACACTGGACAAGCTTTCAGCAAGGGACAGATGTGAGCCAACTGCAAATTACACATAGGTGAAGGTTGTCACAATGAAATACTTGGGAATAGAGCTACACTGGAGACACTGAGAACACAGAAAACAGGACATAATCGCTAAACTACAAACAAACAGGACCAACTAACAAATGTACAAAACTAGGAGCCATACAGAAATACCAGCAAAAAATATTTACAAAGATTACAAAACAGTTCAACCCAAAATGAAAGGAGATGCTTAGCTCACAGCCCGCCACATAGCCCTTTCAGCCAGACGGCAGCCCAGGGAGCAGGGGAACACATTAGGAACAGAACAATGGTAAAATTGGGAACGTAAGGAAAATGGGATGGCCAGTGACATCTGCTGGCAGAACAGGGAAATAACATACAGACCAGGGCAAGACAGGGACAGATCCTGACGCATGTTGGATACCTAATCTAGAACTGTGTTTCAAGGAGTATGATGAGGCATGTTTAATTAATTAAACCTTTACTGAGCATCAGATTTACAACAGATACACTGATTTACACAACAACGGCTTTGTGTCTGCCTTAAATGCACAGTCATTCTTACTGCAAACACTTTCATTACGTCTCCTTTGCTTGGCCTGCATGTCTTAAGGGTTGTGTAAGCTATAAATAATGTTACAATGTTTGAACATCACTAAGTGTTAATTATTCTATACTTGTCTGGAAGGAGATTATATTGCATAATGTCCCGACACCAGCCTCAATTGTTCATTTGGGCAGCACATGTCATCAAAATAGTTCTCAGCATAACGTAGCATTTGCTGTGCAGCGCTGAGCAGTTGGATGTCGCACTTCTGCTCCAGCTCCATCTCATGGGAGGAGTGCTTCACTGAAACCACTCAGGTCATAGAGGACCTCCTGTGGCCTGTAGTACGAAGCTGAGTTACCGGCTTATCGGGGTAACTTGTCGGATTTAAGGTAGCCTGGGGACAATGCAAGTGAATGAATATGAAGTCCATTTAAACTGCGGTACCTTAAATCCGACAAGTTACCCCGATAAGCCAGTAACCCCACTTCATAGTACAGGCCCCTAATGACAGGCACAGAGGCTTAGCCGCCCCCATTGCTTTGGTTCTCTTCTGAATGACACATTTAAACAGCACACTGTGTACGTGGCACCATCAGTGAAACTGCTAACACGTGCCCTCTACTCTACTCTAAGTATATTCATATTCAGGTGTCTTTCAAGTGATCCAACCTGCTTATCCTTTGCTCACCCTTTGAAGGCGAATTCCAAAAATTGACATGTCCTGAAAATAGCATCAGGCTGCTCATTGTTCCAGAAGACTCTCATTGACGGCTTCACAATAGTGACCAAAATAATCTCAGGATGTATTGTCAACAATGGCCTCATTCAGGTACTGAGCTACATCAAAGGCTCCAATTATGATGACAGTGGAAAAAACAGGAACACGATATTTGAACATTTAATTAAAAATCAGCATGGCTCTGGTTCCGCACGCTAATTGAGATGCACAGTTACCCTAAGGGTGCCCATCTGGGGTTGACAAAGGCCATTGTCCTATAGGTCTTCTGCTTTTACCTCCCTGTCTTTGCTTGGTTGGCACTTTCCAACAATGCTTCCAAAAATATTAGTCTTGCTGATATTAGTTGAACAAATACTGACTAGTTGAACAAATTTGACTCGCAATCAATAGAAGTACTACAGTGCCAGTCAAATTGCAAGATTGGAAAAATATTTATAGCTATTATATACTTGCCACTCAAAACATTAAAATTTAACCGACTCTACTAAAATGCTTAAAAGTCTGCTACTATAATTTGAACTATCTCTGCTAAAACTACAGTATTTTTATATTGTTACTACCACTTGTAAGTTTGGTATTATAGGATGTACAAAAATTACCTCTACAAGAACAGCTGAGCAGAAGATGGTTATGCCCTTAGAAATGAATGGATGGTCCCCACAAAGATATGAGTACAGGTGTGTGTGTGTGTGGGTGTGGGTGTGTGTGTGTGGGTGTGCCCTATACTGGATTGGCATCCCATACATGGTGTACTCTTCCTTTCTGCTCTAGGCTGCATGGGCTGAAATATTGTACTATTTTTGTGTTAATAACTATTTACATTAGCTATCTTTATCTCCATTAGGCTTTGCAAATTTATATTGTGCATAACCCAATAAGGGATGTAGTATATAATGGGATTTGTTTTGTCATATGAATTTCATGTGAAGTTGTGCACTGCAAACTCACAGTGATCTGAGTGTTCAACTCCTATATACCCCAAGGTTATAGCAAGAGCTTTCCAAAGTGACTCTCCCAGTCTGAATGATGGGGGAGGGGGGCATTGCTCTAATCCGGTCTCTCTTCAGCCTCGAACACATGGTCATCACCGTATAAAGCTCAGCTTTATTTAAGAGGCGCTCAGCTGCCATTCTGAAATGTAACCTGGCTTGAGTCGTGGCAGACTGTGAAGACATCGAAAGCGAACGTCTGACCAGGAGAACCAAGATAGACGCGGTCCGCCCCATGCTTGGGGAGCGAGGCCCTGTCCGAAGGATACGAGCGATGCTCGGGACGGGAGCTTCCGTTAGCACTGTGAAATGGAACAGCGTGAGACGGAAATGCCCCGTAGCGCGTACACAGCTGTGCAGGCTTGAGGGGGCCCAGGGGGAACCTGAGGCATGCAGCTGGTACCTATGCTTTGGGAAGCACGTGATGAGCACCCCCCCTCCACCGGTGAACCCATCATTCACACCAAGACTACTCTACACTTATACATTTACAGGTATGTAGCTATGTGTTTCCTGCAAAACCTGATCAGGATGTCCGGTCGGATGATGGATGGATATTTGCGTAATTATCAATCCATCTACTGTGACTGCTTATCTAATATAGTGTGAGAATGGAACCCAGGAAACACAAGATCGCATACGGAGTGCAGGAAAGAAGCTCACACAAGTGGGGGGAGAAGCAAGGACATTCTGCTGAGTTTGACGTGTCCCTGGGTCAACAAGGGAGGGACTTGCGTTTCACTTCTTTAACCAATCACAGTCTTCATTGTATGACGTCACCACATTTGTCCATTTTTGTCCCATTTTCCAAGTCAAGACTTCCGGCCGTGCAGTCGCCTTCCCCGGAGTGGTGTGTCTCACACAAGCTAAGCCTCGGTGATCAGAAGGTCGCCAGTTCAACGCTATTATTATTATTATTATTATTATTAATACCATCACGAAATAAAGACGCACCCTTACATTGCTCCGTACAGCCTTTGCAGGTAAGCATACCCCTGTGTTTTGTCTATGTTTATCTATAACATGTCCCTTAAAAAAAGGCAGACACGATAAAACAGGTATTTTACAAATCTGTGCACCTTGCCACTTAACAGGAAACACTGGTTTTAATTCATGTGGTGATGTCATACAATGATGTCTGTGATTGGTTAAAAGAAGTGACACGCAAGCGCCTCCCTTGTCGACCCAGGGACATGCTGAACTTGGCAAAATGTGCAGTCAAACATGGGGAGAACAAACTCAAACCCCTTACAGCGGAGGTGCGAGGTCACTGCACACTGCACTGCATTTCAGTAGCTCAGGGTGTCTGGCTGCTGACTAGCCAGCTGGAGTCTGTTTCATAGGAAAAGTAATGAAATACTGCAACTAGTGTAAATAACTGTAATATCATGTGTATTTCTTTTGATTTGTTTCTCTCGCTTTTTTGCACCCCCTAATGAAATGGTGCCCTAGGCGATCGCCTATGTCGCCTATAGGATGGGCTAGCCCTGCACTGCACCACGATGCCACCCCTATGTCTGCGCATTTAATGGTTCTGTACAATCCATCTCCTGCTAAGCCAGTACCAGACCCCGTGGCAGAGAGTAAGCTGGCCTTTGTCACTTTGGTCCATTCACACATAATGAGCTCATTATGTGATGCACAGTCGTGGCCAAAAGTCTTGAGAATGACACAACTACTGGTTCTCACAAAGTCTCCTGCGTCAGTTTTATGATGGCAATTTGCATATACTCCAGGATGTTATGAAGAGTGATCACATGAATTTCCCATGAAAATGAGCTTAATCCCAAAACCCCATTTCCACCGCATTTCAGCCCCGCCACAAAAGGACCTGCTGACATCATTTCAGTGATTCTCTTCTTAACACAGGTGAGAGTGTTTGTGGGAACTGGAGATCACTCTGTCATGCTGATTGAGTCAGAATAGCAGACAGGATACTTTAAAAGGAGGATGGTGCTTGAAATCATTGTTCTTCCACTCTTAACCTTGGTTACCTGCAAGGAAACACTTGCAGTCATCATTGCTTTGCGCAAAAAGAGTTTCACAGGCAAGGATATTGCTGCTGTAAGATTGCACCTAAATCAACCATTTATGAGATTGTCAAAAACTTTAATGAGAGAGTTTCAATTGTTGTATATAAGAGTTCAGGGCACCCAGGTCCAGCAAGCGTCAGGACCGTCTCCAAAAGTTGATTCAGCTGTGTGATCGGGGCACCACCAGTGCAGAGCTTTGCCCAGTAATGGTAGCAGGCTGGTGTGACTGCATCTGCACACACAGTGAGGGGAAGACTTTTGGAGGATGGCCTGGTGTCAAGAAGGGCAGCAAAGAAGCCACTTCTCTCCAAGAAAAACATCAGGGACAGACTGATATTCTGCAGGAGGGACAGGGATTGGACTGCTGTGAACTGGGGTGAAGTCATTTTCTCTGATGAATCCCCTTTTCAATTGTTGGGGGCATCCGGAAAAAAGATTGTCCAGGGAAGAAAAGGGGAGCGTTACCATCAGCCCTGTGTCATGCCAACAGTAAAGCATCCTGAGACCATTCATGCGTGAGGTTGCTTCTCAGCCAAGGGAGTGGACTCACTCACAATTTTGCCCAAGAACACAGCCATGAATGAAGAATGGTACCAAAACATCCTCCAAGAGCAACTTCTCCCAACCATCCAAGAACCGTCTGGTGATGAACAATGCCTTTTCCAGCATGGTGGAGCACAGTGGCATCAGGCAGAAGTGATAACTAAGTGGCTCAGGGTACAAAACATCAACATTTTGGGTCCTTGGCCAGGAAACTCCCCAGACCTTAATCCCATTGAGAACTTGTGGTCAATCCTTAAGAGGCGGGTGGACAAACAAAAATCCACAAATTCCGACAGACTCCAACCATTGATTATGCAAGAATGGGCTCAGTCAGGATTTGGCCCAGAAGTTGATTGACAGCAGCCAGGGCGAATTGCAGAGGTCCTGAAAAAGAAGGGCCAACACTGCAAATATTAAGTCTTTGCATAAACTTAATGTAATTGTCAATGAAAGCCTGTCACACTTATGAAATGCTTGTAATTATACTTCAGTTACTACAGAAACGTCTGACAAAAAGATCTACACACATTGAAGCAGCAAACTTTGTGAAAACCAATTTTTTACATTCTCAAAACTATTGGCCATGACTATACAAAAATCAAAACATTTTCTCCCACAGTCTCATTCATCAAGGCAGTGTTTCTCAGTGCGGTTTTTAGGGATCCCCAGACAGTTCACCTTTTTGCTCCCTCCCAAACACTGAATTAAGGTGTTACATTTTGTGTCCCCATTGAAGAATCAGACACTCATTTTGTTTCCAAACCCTGTAACCAAGCCGGATGGAGTGACTGTGGCTGTGTGGCGTTTCCCGAGCGCCGCGGGAGCAACTTTCGGGGTTAACGGCCTCAGGGAAGGGCCCGGAATCCATGCGGAGGCGGTGCTATTAGCGAGCTGTCATCGTGTAGCGGTTAGCGTCGTGGCTGCGATAACCTTTGTTTGAATCTGGGTCACAGCCGGCGCTTATTTTCAAGACTATCTCCCCAGGATCAATAAGCTTTACATGATCATTCTGCCAGCCTCAGGATCGGAACCAGCGACCTTCTGGACACAGAGACTCCAAACCCACAGAGCCACACACCACACCTGGAAGTGTTTCAAATGTGTTGGACCAATATCCCTTAACAATTAAGACATTTTAATTTACCATCTTTCAGAGATATTGTTTCTTACCATAGACTAATTAATGCAAGTGATGCATTTTGGTGAGTCACAGCATGGTATACAGAGAGATGTAAGGAGAGTTGCTTTGTAAGTTAAATGAACAACACTTGAGACGATCTAATAGATCAGCAGATGTGTTTATGTAAGGGTCATTTTGGAGACGAGTAAATCAATCAAAATGAAGTTATTGTTTCCTGTGAAGGAGACCCTACACTCTTTTCAGGATTTCCTGTAGCTTGTCAAAGTATGAAATAGGATTTCCTTTGTAAAAGTATATGGCGTTTGATATGAAGGTAAGTGCTTTTTCTCACAGAAAGACTGCATTGGAGAGGGCCTGCTCTGGCCAGGTGATATCACAAAACGAAATTCGAATGCTGACCAGCTCTCGGCTTACAAATGTGAGAGACGCCGATGGATGTTCCTGTAGCGCAAATATCTGAGTTAAAAATAGTTGCTTGGTTTCAGCAAACCCCAAGCTAAGGCTTCCTTGGCTGAATATTAATAATAATAGCTGCAATATAAAGTCACAGTATAGCTACATCACATGTTTGAATTATGAATGGCAATTATAGACGTATATACAGTATATCCATCTATCCACTTTCTATATCTGCTTCTGCTGTATGTTTATATCAGTTTAGGTTTGACTGTGTGGGACAGGTTCAGCCAATATGTCATTAATGTCTTTTTAAAACAAGAAAAAGAAATGTTGCAGTGGTGAAACTGGTGAAAAAAATATAGAAAAAGTCAATGAATGAATATTATTAAAACTTGTTGCAACTTGGAAAACATGATGCATGTGCTGTAATATATAATTCTGATATTGAATCTGTGCAGATTTCCCTGCGAGTTTGTGCTGGTCTACCACACAGCATGTCTACTTTATGATGGAGAGCTAACACAGCCTTATGAAATCAGACTTATTGGTGGGTATCGCAGGGATACCAACCGTGTGACACCTGCTCATACCTTCATCCATCACGCATCATCGTTTCAGTCCTGTGTTTCCTCGATTTGAGAAGCTGAATTTGTACATGTTATCCATTTCTGACGTAAAACCTCTGATGACCGATTAGGTGGTAATATGGGTGAAATATTATCACGTCATGCCTTTCAGCACTGTAGACTTTAACCCTGCCCCAGCTACAGCCCTACAGCAGACCGGCATAATGTCAAAGGCCTGTTCTGCATTGGACTGTCTTCCTGATGGAACCAAAATTTTAGCCAATGAAAAATGCAGTTTGCAGGTGATGGCTATGGATGAAGCTGAGTCGCATGGAGTCTTCACCTCTGACTGCGTTGATGGACCTACTTGCTCTTGATCTGCACGTTAGGAATGCTTTACATTCTACTGCTCCAGCTGACAGGGCAGCAGATAGCAGAGACCCCGCAGATGGTCTGGGGACACAAAGTCTGATGCTCATTTTTGGCCTGAGCAGCAAGGACACCATGAGCTGGGACAGGATCTGTAAATGACTATTCCAGTTAAAAAGACCCAGATTGCACTTAAGCACTGAGTTCTTGCTGTGTGCTGATTGGTCTCCTATAATCATGCATGTGTCACTAATGTAAATGTGAAACAGCTGGATAAGTCAATCAAGGAAACAAGCCAATAAAAGCAGAAGAGGAACTATTTAGTCAAGTACAGGAACCTTTCAGTTTTAAAGTTTGTAAAACCAGGAGTAACTCAAAGTGTCCTCCCTGACACGGATTATCTGGTCACCCCAGGCTAACAGTCCCCGGAGCTCTTAATCCAGGCCTGGCTCTTATCCTGCACATCACATATCCATGCAGTGTGTTTATATGCAGTGTGTTTACATGCAGTGTGTTTATATGCAGTGTGGGGTGAGCTTTCAGGCAATCCATCTACCAATTCATTTATCCTGGTCAGGGTCTTGGGAGCTGTGAACAATGTGCATTAGAATTTTCTTCTATCTGAGAAACGAAACAGGAGCAGGATTTATAAATGCTTTTCATAATTGTGCAGTAGATTAAGTAACTAGACTTTGTCTAAAGAGTTGCATTATTACCAGAACTACTGTGTCACACTGTAACAATGAAAAAAGTAATTCACCTAAAATCCTGAATTGAATGAAAACACAAAAAGACAATGCTGTGTGGATACCTGTTTGTCAGTGGTTAGTGTGAGAGAACTCTGCACTCTGCAACACCTCTGCCTGCACTGATATGTATTCATTGGAAAATCCACATATATATAGAACTTCACAAGCCTCTATTGCCCAAATATTGACATTTTGTTCATATTTGACACTGTGTTGCTTTTTTAGAAGGAGCTGGCTATCAGATACAACTGCACATGTAAATACTGGCAGTAAACAACTGGCGTCTCAGCTGGGCAGGAATTCACAGCCAGTTTTGCGAAATAAAAAAGGCCTTTGTTAAAATTTCTGACATGCAGCGTTTAAACTAAATGATCATGGTGGCTCCAAAGTGCATATGTAAACATCTTGTGTAAGCCTTTTTTATCATCTTTATAAAATTGATTCCAATGATAAATGACAGGCTTATGTTCACAAAGGCAGTTATGTGTCAAATTGCACATGGCTTTTCCAAGGCGGAACCTCTTATTGCAGCTAATTTGGAATTCTTCTAGAACCGCCTTTCCCATTTTTAACCACATAAAAATTTTACATGCCAAGGTGGCGCTGAAGTCAGCAAAACATTAACGTCTTTTGTTTTCAAATGGAAGCAGGATCAGAAACTAAAAGAGACAATGACAATGAAATACAAGAATTAAGCTACAATGTTTTGGGTGAAAGTGTTCTTATAAAACTCCTGACAAAGCTAGATATATTGTGGTAAGATGTATGTAGAGAAGTGGGGAGCATTGAGCTTTCCGGTTCTGACTGGTAAGATCGCCTCCTTCTGCAGGCCACATATGTCATGGGTGTGTGGGTGCCTGTGAATTTCATTGGAATCTAAACCCTGCTCTGCCCTGAGCGCTACCATGGCACAAGCGAAACCAAAGAGCTCACACAAAGTGTCAGACAGGACCAGGCTTGCTAAAACCACTGGGCTCATTTTCAGAGGTTGTGGGAAAATGGGAAAACGTTGTACAACGTGCCTCAGAGCTGACTGGAGATTCTGGTGGTGAAATACCTTTTGGTATCTCCCAGCCCTTTCATGATGGAAAGTAATGGCAACTCTCCACAAGAGTGCCTGCCTTTGTTCTGCTGGCCAATGCCCACAGCCTGAAAATATATTAACGATCGAAATCCCATTCACTTCCTGCTTGCCTGTCAATCAAGTGTTGCGTGAAAGGCAGCCCTGTTTTCTGTACTAGGCACGGATTGCCACGCCCAGGGTCCGGCCACGCTTGACAGTCAGAACCAGTGACTGGCGTCCTTCCTCTCTCCCTGGATGCATTCCACTGACAAAGCTTCTTTTTCAGTTGAGAACAACCAACGTCCAAGCAGACATCATGTGTGGTCAGCCCAGGCTGTGGAACTTTTGTCGTCGCAAAACAGTGCGTCTTCTGGTGGCTTATGAAGACGCACTGTGACGTTATGGTGGAAGGTCTTGGTCGAAGATAATTCATGTTGTATCAAGACCTTTGTCTTGACAGATTAGTGCTGACAAATCCATTGTCAGTCTCCTTAGATTGAAATAATGATGCTTAATCATGAAGCTAACGCCCAACAATACACACCTATTTGTCATACACTCACTGATATAAATAGACCTTTGATTTTTTTTGTATAAGCTGCCATCGCCAAGTCGTCAATAGAGCCTCTATTTTGCGCTGCAAGTTTAACAATTATACTATTGTGATGGGCTTCTCAATTACTGAGTTAATTGTCACTAATTCTTAGTTAATCAGCAAGATGTGCCTGAAGATGTCTGTCTACGAACAGCAGGGAAACTAAACCAGACTAACCGGGCCTTTAAACTAAAAATTTTTGTGTAAAAGTTTGCAGTGCAGGCTTTGGACAGTGAAGGCCAGGAATTCCGTTAAGAGAAAAGAAAGCATTGTTCACAAAGTGGTTAAAATCATTTTGGATAATTTACATTTATAGATTATATACATTCATAAGGCGTAATGTAGGTTCTAATCGTTTTTCAGTGTGGCTCTAATGAAATCACAGCATGAGGTGTATTCAGTGAGATAAGATTTTCACTAAGATACATACAAATATCGTATTCCATCCTGCTTCCATTGTCACAAAAATGAGGAAGCTTTTAAGAGGCAATAAACTGGTTTGGGGGGTGGAATGGAGTGTCAGTGAGTAGCACTGTGGTCTCAGACCCAATGAGACGGCATGTTCTCAATGCATTTTGGGTATTACTGAACCTCCCCACAATAAAGACATTAGGTTTAGAAAAATTAGTGAGTTCTGCTAGATGTGTGAATGGATTTAATGCTGAGATTATTTAGTAATAATATATGTAGCCTGCATGTAACTTAAAACCTGATACAATTAAGTTATAAACAGAAAAACAATAGCAGTCAAAAAGTCTAATCCGAACAATAGACTGCAAAGGACACTATAAATAAGCATGAGTCAGCCACAAACACAAAAATAAAAAATAAAAAAAAATAGTTTTTTTTATATAATATCAACATCGATAAAACTTGTCCAAGCACAGATTAGGTTTTGCAAAAATATTTATTTACTGCTACTTACACAGGAGAATAGCATGTCTGAGATGTAGCTGCCTGTAGGCTGCGTAGGTAACACACCCATCTCCAAGGTTTCGGGTAGGAATCACCCCCAGCTCAGTGTATGAGTGTGTGTGTACATTCTGTAGAGCACTGGTATCTCTGCCTCATGCCCAGTGTTTCCTGCTTCAGGCTTCACACACACTCACTGTAACCTCCTAGGATATCTGAAATAAAAGCCGTACCTTTCCCATAAGGACACGAAAAGAATGCATTTGACAGAACAATATTCCAGAAGAGCTGGGCACCGTATATATTAGTCTTAACAAAATTTGATTTTTGTTAAACAAAAATTTACTTTAAAATAAGAATCGTACATCTGATCATATGAGCGAGTTAAATATTAAAAGTACCCCAAATTTGCGTTTTACGGATTTATGGTTTTATAAGAGGTTTCCTTAAGTGAGCTGACTGGAATTGATCAGACGCTTTTTATTCACATTTCCTTGCCACGCGACTATGCATCTGCAAAATGACATCGTAAACCGAGCATACATCGCTGAAACACGGAGCGCTCGCCTAACCTTTCTCACTCCGCAAACTTTTAATACTGACTTATAGAGCGACCGGGCTCGATCACGCCGCAGTGTTTCCGGGTCTGCGGCGCCATTTTGCAGGAAAGTTGGGAATTTAAGACGCATTAGTTAAAAAAGAGGCGGGGAAAGTGAGAGAAGTTTTCTGTTTCAAGGGAAAAAAATATTTAGCGCGGGCGAAAAGGAAAGGGGCTGGAAAATTCCCATGCAACACGCTTTGGATGCACAGATTTAATATTGCATATCCCAGGCAATGAGGAAATTGTTTGCATACAATGATGCATGTTTTTTTCCTTCTTTAACTGAATTTGCGGTAATTGGGGTGGCTGCATAAATAAAGACAAACTTGACGAAGACACAGTAGTGGATTGTAGGCGTGCTTCGTTCCCAGGAAGTGCGCGCAGGTAGATTAGCTGAGTTTGACAGCCAGTGCGTGTGACAGCGGGGATCTGATGCCAGCTTCTGCCTCCTATCGGATACAAAGTCAGTCTGGCCGGTTCTGAAGACGATCGAGACGCCAGTCTTGGGTCTGATTACAGCATCGGAGAGTCCTGGGGATCCTTTTCCCCATAACTGTGTACTTGGACAGGGACAGATTTACGGGGTTAATGGTGGTCTAGAGCTCCGGCTGAAGGCTGTGACCCGAAACCTTGCTGAACTAAATCGCTGCTAGACTTTTTTCACATTTGGAACCTAAAGATGCCGGTGAGGAAGAAGGGTGAGTTTAACTTTTGTCTTGTTTTAATATTTTTGTTTCGCCACGTAAACTGGAAATGTTACTTTGTGTAGCCTTAAGGTCACTACGGAGCGAGGTACGCCTGACCACGGATGGGCATGACGTGAATGAACAAATTAATAACATTTATTTATTATAAAGTGCATGCATATCTTTGAAGTTTCAGTAAATTGCAGTTTGACAGCGGATGACGTTGAAACTTGCATCTGTTGCACGAAAAACCTGCACCTTAGAATGTCTATCAAAATGAAATTGGTTGTGAGTAACAGCATTTCGCCTTGACCTGCGCATAATAACATGATCTAGACTGACTTTTGGAGTGTCAGCAGTTGGCGTTGACCTGTGTATTATAAGCCTATGCAGACTGTCTTCTGGAGAGTGAGCAGTTTGCGTTGCCCCCCTGCAGACGCCCAGCGCGCGCTGCTGCTCCTGGAGGAATACCGGGCGAAGCTGAGCCGCACCACGGACCAGCAGCTCCGGCAGTCCATCGAGAGGGTCATCGCCGTGTTTCAGAGCAACCTCTTCCAGGCTCTCCTCGGTAAATTAATGCCATCTTCAATTTCTTTACTTTTCGCGCACTCTTTACTTTGTCAGCGAATTTCTGATCACTTCTGTTTCAAAGTGAGTTAATTTTATAAAGTAGACTTCTTGGATCTTTTTGAAAATCCTAATTTCGTGCAGTAACAATAGCTGCCTGGAAATGCTGAGCTTCTGGTTTCTGCACTGTCTGCATGTCCGGTTACGTGGCTCCACGACCGGCGCCCTTAATTCAGCATCAAGCTCTTTATTAGCGAGGTGTCCTGGAGGGTAGCATACGTATGCGGACTGGCTGGGGGTCCCTAATGACGGCTTTCAGAACCATTGAAGCAGATAACTATTTTTTTGTGTAGGAATTTGCTCTGTAACACTTTATAATACCAAATTCCTTTCTTATAAAGTCTCTTGAAATAATGCATTTGAGTCAGATAATTACACGATCAATCTTTCTCTGGCTAATTTTTGGCTACTGGTAAACCACTTTTTATTTTTATTGTGTTCAGTTGCATTAATAATTTAAGTTGATCCAAAGCAGATTGTGCTTTTTGTGCGCTTTATTTTGGTTGGTCTCGGTGCTTGATTAGCTACAAAGTGAGCATTGCATGGAGACTTGGAGAAATAATTGGAAGTAATTATTTTTAATTAGCTTTTTCTATTTTAACCAAGACAAGCTGGTTGTTGCTGGTGTGATGTCAGGGGGTGTCCATTAATGGGCATTGTATGCTGACAGGCTGCTTTGATATTTCAGTTGCACTTGTACAGTATCCATAATCTTATAGCTCATAAATAATCAGGTGTAAGCATAAGCTTAATAACTTCTACTGAATTATTAACATGTGCAATACAGTCAAGTTACATTTATAAATAACTTTTTACAGAGTCACTTATGTACGAGGTAAAATAGTACTTTATCCTACTCTATTTATAGAATTTTTTGCTTAATTTAATTTAGCTACACCAATCTTTATACTTCATTGTATTGCTCTGTGTGTTGTGCAGTCGTAATGTAAGCAGGATTAATAAAGTTTTCTGATTCTTATTCCGAAGACAGCTTTGTCTATATATGATGCAGTCATTTCTGTTCTTCTTGAGTTATTGTTTTGGGGTCCATCCATTTTTTGACGACTGCTTATCCAGTGCTGCGTTTTTGGTGACGTGGCTCAAACCCAAAGAAGGTCTGAGAAAATGACCCATTAATGCCCAGACAGAGCGCATGCCTGCTCAGCATTGCTGACAAACACACTCAGACTGACCTGTGTACCTGTTTATTCAGACTTCAGAGACTAAGCCCAGTTTCCAGTCACCAGAGGACCATGTCTTTGGGCTGTGCGACAAAATATTCAACAGAAGTTTGCACTCTTTACTGTATGTGTTTAAAATGCCAAAATGGTTTACATATTCCTGTAAAAAATAAATGATTTTGTGGTTGTTATCACTTGGTTTGAATTCTAATATTTTTATATAAACTTAAAATCCAGTAAAACTTTTTTTTTTTTCTTTTTTCTTCATTTATACCAAATTTACGCTACTCTTTTCACTGGCTGGTGGTTGAAAGCCTTCTGCTGCTTTACGTTGTGGCTTTTGTTATGTATTAAGAATATGTTCCTCTGCTCTGCGCTACTGTAAGCCGGTCAAACTCCTGTATTACACACAAATGATTCTCAAGCCAGTTGTGTCACCTGAACACTCAGTCGTGCTGGTCAGCTTAATATCAATCCCCTTAAAGCTTGGGGAAAAAAAGACAATGCTGAAGAATTGCAGTTCATAGTATGCTGCCGTATGGCTGGATCTTATTTTCTCATTGATCATGTTTTCTTGAACTCTCTAATAATGGAATCTTCTCAGAATATTCTTACTCGCGCTGTTTTTTTTTTCCCTCTCTGTTTGGTGTTGCTGTGAACTGTGCCTCTTTATAAGCAAGGAGGACTAAAGCGACCGGGTCGTGCAGAAGTAATTAAAATTAGCTGCTAGCATAACTGGAAAATGAAATCCATTTCTCAGTTATGCATTTAATTGTTTTCCCGGTGGAATGCTGGAAAATCCTCTTAGAAGGGGTATGAATTAACGAGGTTCTAAAAGAAACTTCTAATTTTATGGAGTATACAATTACTGTAATTTCAGCAATTATACTTCACTATACCAACCACATCATTATGTACTCTGTAGTTCAGATAAATAGGGTGTGCAGGTACAACAAAAGTGCTAAAAATATTAATAAAGAGGATGAGAGCCAAACAAATACATACATTTTAAACTATGTTAGATGCTTTTAATAGTAACAGATTTTACATGGGTGTTCTATTGTTTCCAGTCTATGCTTTGATTATACTGTGCAGTATTAACTAAATTGTCTGAGAATATCTATCCGTTACATTTCAAACAAGCATGCTAATTAGTTAACATTTAATTATGTTGTAATACTAAGACGTTGGCGCTGTGGGGAACCTCACATTGGGACGTTACGTCTTGCACCTGCCCTAAATGGAGTTTACATGTTTCCATGTGTATGGGCTTCTTCTGGGTCTGCGGTTTCCTCTGACAGTCCAGCGACGGGCTGTTAGGTGAATTGGTGTCCCTGAATTACCCATAGAGTATAGTAGTGTGTGTGTGTCCCGCCCACAGCATACTCCTGTATTATTCTGTCTTGGATTGGCTCCATCGCCCCTCATGACCCTCTACAGGATAACCGGTTAATGGATGATAATACTAGGGTTGTAAAGGGGTGGAAAGTTTCCATTCCATGGGAAGTTTAGCTGGGGAATTTTGGAAATATTCCAAGTTGGAAACTTTCCATGGGACTTAGTGGTAATATATGGGAATTAGCTGGAAAATTCCCAAAATTTTGCAACCCTGGATAACACCAGCAAGTAAGATATATATATATATATATATATATATTTTTTTTTTTGGTCATCCATTCATCTCCCATATCTGCTTATCTAATGCAGGGTGGCAGTTATGCAGGTTAATTTTTACAATACGTGATCATTTTAATACTTGGTCTGTGTGCATGCTCAAGTTAGAAAAAGGAGAACCAGAATAAGCTGGAAATCTTTTTCTCCCCAAGTGCAGACTGAGGACCCCACAGCACTGTGCTGTACTAAAAGTGTGGTTCTTACTTGCACAATAATGTAAGTTTTGGCAGACTGCGGCTTTTCATTTTTTTTTTATTACTCTGCTTGCAGTTCCAGCATCATTCTCTCAAGCTGCAGGAGTGTCAGTAGAGTCTAATGAAATTATTCTAGCCTAAATGTTAAGGAAGGTCCTGTATCTGCCTGGACCAGTATGTTAAAGTTCTACTTGTTTTTTCTACTTGTGCTCTTTCATCCTATAATCCATGATGTGGAAGGAGGATTCCCTCAGCATTTTATTTTTAAGATATGCGTCCGAAAGATAATTAACTGGAGTTCCTTGCCTCTGGTAACTCGCATTGCCTTTTTAAGGAGAGTTTTTGAATTTGTCGTCTTGGATGTTCAACACTGAGTCTCTCCTTGTTTTTCTTCAGCCAGAGTGAGATGATTCTGGTGACGTGCACGGCGTAGCTACCTGCTGTTCACAGCCCCTGACTGCTGCTCAAGCCTCACACCCCTTAGCGACATTGTAGAAGCTTTGCGCTGAACAGTACCGAGCTCTGCATGCAAACCCAGGCAGAGAGGGCGCCAGTTAACATGAACCTTGGCTTCCGTGCAGCTTTTTGCACGCAGTTAAAATTGCTCACACGAGTTCATAAGGAGTGTTATTTAATTGTAAGTTAGCGGACCTACTTAAAGGTGACCTGTGACTACAATTGCACTCTAAGCCATAGTGAAGAGGTAGACAAAGACCTTCCTTCTCCTGTTACACCTCTCTGGCCTGGAGCTTCCGGTGTTACGTGCTCATTTGTTATCCTGGAGTTTACACATTCTCCCTGTGCTTTTATGGCCGTTCCAGTTTCTTCCTGCAAAAACACAGAGCGATTTGCTAGAGGGTAAAGAAATGGACAGTTTGATGCAGGCCGGCATCTTCTATGGTCTTTGAGTCTGTGAGCGGAACGGGGGGGCGTGTTAGTACTTGTTATATGGCTGCTTGTGCAGGTTCTCGCCCCAGCTTAAAGGCTCATTAGTGCCACAGTGGGTCTCCCATCCCTGAGTCTCCTGCCCGGTTGGCGGCTGCTAAAGTGGAGGTGAGGAGATGGATCAGGGCAGCGCCGGCTCCGGGCCTCTCACTCCACTTTCCTAGCCCAGGTTCCTGCGTTATTGCACTAAAGATAATGTTACGCTACGGTAATGATATCTGCGCACTTCGTCCTGTCGGGGAATGCGTCTCGGGGGGGGGGTAGCTTTTCACACGGAGATGGCTTGTCTGTCCGCTCTGTTCTCATCCAGCCTGGGCTCACGCGCTGCTCATTCGATTATACCTCAGAAAGCGCAAGGCTCCACTCGCCAGCCGAAGGTGTAATTGGATGAACCGCATATTGGATTAGAACGGGCCTGAGAAACGAGTTTAGATCTGAGGAGTTGTGGGTGTTTTTGGGGCGGGGGGGGGGGATTAACAGCCTCGTTCCATTTCCTTCTTCACTTAGCCTTAAGTGCTGGGATCTCTTCTCTGTAGCCACTCTTCTAAATGAAATAGTCATCATTGAAATGACATTAGAATTATTTCTGCTATATATCGGACTCTGCTACTGGTGATGTCACCTTTGCTGGTGGTGGGGGTCTGTGCTTTCCATGAATGGGGGTTTAAGCACTTAGTCCTCTGGCTTCACATGACTGTCCTTCAAATGCAATTCTGCCTCGTTCCTGTGCTTGTTTGTGTGTTTCCCATGTACTTCAGTGTATAAATGAAGATGTGTTGTCAAGTTTTACCTTTTGAGTTTATAGGTTGACATTTCTGCTGATTCTGTCTGCATTGTATCTCAGAATGGCAAACCAGTGATTTAAAGCAACCCTAGGCATAAACTTACAGTACAGTTTGTCGAAAAGGGCTCCCTTGATTAGTGAATTTACTTGTTTTGCTCGTAACGTGTCTACCGAAACGCTTTCTTTGTGCATTTTTTACTTTGTGGGCGTCTGGATGGCGTCTATCAGGCTGTGCTCACAGTGTGGTGTTTATATGAAAAGGTGCTCTGCGGTGCTAAGTTTGGACTGGAATAGGCTCTGGTGCTGGATCGGTCAATCACACAACCTCCCCCTCTGGTTGCCAGGTGATCAAAGACTTGGTTAGCGCTTAGCAGTGACGTCCCGGGCAGATATCGAAGATCGGGGCTGATCCAGGAATTTTTAAATTGATCAGTATCGGCTACTACAGCCAGATCCCAAACCCGATCAAGTTAATTTACATCAGCTGTGCAGATTTGTAAGGTTCCATCACGCACTACATTAAGCCTGAGGAACTATAGCAGCCGTGTGGAAATCCTTTAGACTGGAATCTCAAAGTAACCCAACTGCTACCTGCAATGTTAGCAAAGCCGTCCTTTTGAGATGTGGTAGCAGCAGAGAGTCATATGATACGAACGAATGCAATCAGGCACTTGCAGAAACATCATAAGGAGGAATACTGCAAAATGGAGAGGCTTATCCAGATGAAGAATACCCCGAAGCCTGCTGTGTATCTATGTATATTTAAACATGTACTAAAGTTCAGATCGGGACTCAGAATCAGCGGATATAAATGCTGAATGGGTCGGAGCAGGGTACCAGAAAAGTAGACTGGGACAGCTCTCGTGCTAATTGTGTTGCCCCAGTTGTTCGTACAAACATTTCTTCCCTTTTATGCTCTATCCCCCTCATTTCCATCTGTCTTCAGACTTCAGACACCAGCTGGTCCCTCTACTGCGGGGCCGGTATTTCAGGGTCAGAAGTCAGGCTGGTTTTTAGTCGGCTGAGCATTTAATTCCAGCTCACTGAGCTGCTGTCTGAATGATCAGATTCAATTTGAATTGAAACTATGTTCTTTTAATTTGTCATAAAAAAAATTAACTAACTAATAAAGATCTTTCCTGCATATTTTCATTAAAGATGTTTGGTTATTAAAAATAATGGTGAATTATCCCATATCCCCCACTTAATTAAGGTTTCACTAAGAATGAATTGTTAGTTTGTTTGCTGTTTTAAAATGTTTACTGAGGCCAAACACACCGGTGTTTACGTGTTTTTCTCTGTTACCATAAACTGGCATGACGGGAACTGAGAACAATATCAGGGCCACACCTAAGAAGTTTTGTTAGACGTACATTGTGTTCATTTAAGCAGCCAACCACTAATGCAGACCTATGACCTCCTGACCATGTGACCATATCACTGACCCTTATTGGTCGGTACTAATACTTTGCATGGGGATGGCTAATATAGGAGACTCTTACTGAAGATATTGGAGGGGGGAGAATCCTGTGAGGCTTCAAAGTCACCTGGCTTTGAAACTGTCCACCTTGGAGAGACTGTGTTTTCTATAACATGGTTACTGTCCATGATCTGTGGTGTTAAGCAAGCTGGCCCTGCAGCCCGTAGCGTCTGTTGACGCTCCCCCAGCCTTAGGGCTTGCAGAGCAAGACCCGGCGTGCCTGCAGTGCTACTGAGATTAGCCACAGTACGGTACACAGTTCAGCGTATACAGTAGTCCCATTTAGAGTATGCCAGGCTAAATCAGGTAAGGCGGTCCCGATAAATCACTAAGCTTGAGATGGTCTGCCTTGAGTTCCTTGGCTCATCGGCCCCTAAACTACGGCTACTAGGGCTTTACAGACAATCGCTCTTTCATTTGTTTATTTTTCTTTATTTTAGCACTTTCCAGTGACTCGCTGGCGTGGTCCCGATTGCCAACACGCATGTGGGAATGAGAATTTATATGTTTGTGGAGGACTGGGGTAGACAGTCAAGCCGTCGGATGCTTTTGGGGCGCGTTTATCTGACGTTTGTGAGGGGACGGTAAACTAGGAAGCTTGCCGTACGGATATGAAATGCCGAGGCAACGATTGCACAGACTGGGCTCTGCAGTTATTGGAATTCGGGAGCTAAAAGGGCCTTTTCTTTTGTACAGTGTCAGTACTGGCAGTGTCGGATTTTGGGCCTCGATTTAACACAGAGAACTGATTGGAGGTAACTGGAGAATGTTGACAACATAATAGAGCTTTTTGCTTGTTCAGAACTATAAAGTCATTACCCACTAGGTGTCCTGTGTGTCTTTGTCTTTTAATTGGAGTGTTTGTCCTTTGAGATAATTGGGCTTTGTATGTGTGTGCGTGCGTAGGACCAGTGAGGCTGACGTTCGAGTGCTGAAAATTTGTGGTTTTTGCTTGCGGATACTCATCCACCGTTTCTGTCTTAAGCTGCGATGCAAGAATATCAAGGATTTTGAAACGCACATTTGAGGCGCACATTTTAAAGGTTATGGGATGCTCGCTTTCCACAGTGTAATTCCTCTGTCTGTTTCGCTCTGCCGTTCCTGAACTGAAGTTTGATGTAAGGTTGAACTCACTGATGTAAGAAGGATTAGGGTTAAGTGTGAATTTTCTGAGAGTATCAGCTGTTCAGTTTGCCATGAATTCTTTTCTAGGCAAACGTCAATTTTTATATGAACCGGCACGTTTGTTGTGTTTTCGTGCTTTAATTTTGGCTTTTCTGTCTGCAAGAATGTTTTGACTTTTAGCCGGTGCTTTGATGAACTGCCGCTTTAGATCACACACGATGCGTGTTAGACTCACTAAGGACCTTCTGGTTCCTTCTCTCTGCAGTTTTAAGGCTGAGATCTGCTTAGGGTGATGTTTGTTTTAGAGCAGTGTGTTTGTCACTGTCTTACAACCATGGATACTGACTGTCTTTGTACTGCTGTGGGGGGGGAAAAAAAAATCTGCTCTGGTTGTGGTCGCACAGGAGCTGAATGGTAGCAGTGTTGCCTCACACCTCCTAGGGATGGGGGTTTGATTCCTGCCCCTGGATCTGGGTGTATGCAGTCGGGGTCCCTCCTAGTTCTCTGGTTTCCTCCTGCAGTCTGAAAACGTGTCAGTAGGAGAGTGCTGATGCCGGCGTGGTGATGCAGCTTTGATCTATGTCGGGGCCACACCGTGATGGCTGCAGAAAATGATTTATTTTTAAACCAGAATTGTCCAGCCCAGCTGGTGCCGTCAGGGATGGCTTCATCCTTCACTTTCAGCATTTATTACCGACATTTCTGCTATTCCGTTTGATACATTCGCTCTGCCGGTTAACCAGCTTTCCGAAATGCCACAAGATGTGTCACGAGCGGAGCCATTAATATGAAATTTTGTTTTTTTTTGCTTGTTATGTATATGAAAATGAAATGTCTAAAAGATTTTAGTACACATGGCAGAAAGACGGCGCACAGTGACTTTAGCAGCAATGAGATAATCTAGTTATTCATTAATTATGTGATTTTGGTTTGGGGGGGCAGATGGGGCTGGGGGGGCGGCTGAGGGTTGGTGATATTCAGTGACATGCCATGATACTGACTTACTGTAGGTGAATTAGCAATTTGGTCTGAATACATTTTTGTCCCAGAAAAGCAAATCTGTGATTAGTAACTCTTTATATTCTTAAGTGGGCTACTTTAAATATTGCCATTTAAATTGTATTTAAATCCCAGTGAAACACATATACTGTATTCTGCAGGTATGGTCCCAAATGTTGTCTGATCCCAGTTCTGTGTGATGTGTCATCGTACACATAGTGATGGACAAACCTGTGAAGCAGGGTGTGTCACTCTTTCAAGCACGGCTCTGGAATGTCACCCCATGCTTACGGTGTGGTTATGGTGCAGATTACGGTGTATACAGGTCTGACAGTTAAACAGTCAAGGCAGGTAACTGGTGAATCGCTAGCGGGTTTTCTTGTCAGGTAAACGGAGATTACTGGCCAAGGAAACAATGGGGAAAAAAAATAGCGATTCACAAACAAAAGGATACCGGTAAACTGTTCGTTGTAATTAGCCTTCATTGCTTCATGTTTATTAACAGCAGGGCTGAAGGACCCAGATGTCTGAATGTGTGTAATAGGGACATTTGACATCC
>JAODKF010000038.1:2710795-2727033 GCA_026779585.1 Mormyrus proboscirostris | reverse complement strand
CCTAGTGGAACACTATCCAGATATGTCTTGCTAATTGATTCTGGAGTTAACTTCTAATCTTGTCTTGGTTTGTTGCTCTGTGTAGAATCTTGCTGAAAGTCAATGTTTTCAAATGTTTTTTTTTTTTTTAAGTAATGGTCATTTTATGGTGGTTTTAGTTGTGTGGGTCATTTATTGATCATAGCCTGGTACTTAGTGTAATATGTAGATATTTTAAATGAATTAATTGTGTCCTGCTTAAACAGAACAGTGTTATGACATAGTGGTTGAAGGTTTGTCAGGGTATAGTGGTGAGTCAGCCCTTCTAGGGGTTGTTGAGATGCCTTTGTAAGCAGTGCATGTGACCTGGGGGCTCGATGTGTGGGTGTATATGGTAGGGGTGGGAAACATGACCTAAAATTATTATCATGGTATTTTTCACCTGTTGGACGGTGATGGTATTACCTTTTTCAAAGTTTTTGGAGGAGTAGCATGCCTTGTTCCTTTATTTAAGTAAAAACTTTATTGATCATTTATATATATATTGATATTGATAATTGATCATTCCAAAGTAATGTATCCTTTTCAGTTGGGACACATGGGGCAGTATGAACAGCATTTATTATGCAAATAGCCTGAAGATCTTGATATTAACTTTTATGCTCTACAACAAAACTAGTTCTGCTGTACAAAAAGAACACTTTTTTTGTGGCTGTAAACTGTGTTTGGGAACGCAAACACACACAAATGAAAGCATAAAGGAACAAATTTGACAAACGGACAGTACAGACATCCCAGCTCTCCCGGAAGATCCGGGATTCTCACGCATGTTGACAGCGGTTCCCTGACGCCCGCAAATTATATACAATATCCCGGACATTTGTTTTTCAGAGCAAGAGCACACGTGAGATAGAGGAAAGACCCTGGAGCTTATCTAGAATCTAGACTCCCGGAACCTTCTGAACGGCCGGGATGTCTGTACACTCAAATGTTTACTCCATTTCGGATGATTTAAAACCTAGCCAGTTCCAAACAACAGAGGTGTGTCGCTCGCTGTGTGCGCTGGGTGCCCGGCACAGACAAACTGCCGTCCTCAATTTTCACTTTGTCTGGAAGATGCCGGTCTGTGTGTCGCATCTGCACTGCTTCTCTCATCCTCTGCCGTTCGAGACTAAAAAAAAAAGATGAAGCAGTGCTATACAGTAGGTGGCTGCTGTGTGAAACCCTTTGCTTTGGCAGATGGAGAAGCTGAGCTGTAGCTCATGCAGTGTAATGTTCAGAACGCACCTGCCTTATTTAGTCTGATCTATGGTGTTTCATGGTGTCAAGAGGCAAATCCCTTGCAGACATTTCAGTAATCTGCTTCCTTGCATCTTTCAGACTGTTTTGCCAAACGCTCTGTTTCAGTACCATAACTTTGTACCGAATCAACACAGATTTAAAAACAAGCGGCTTTTCATGGTTTTCTCATGCCATCATAAATTTGTGAATGAAAATGAAAAAACTCATGGGAATCCCACCAGATGGAGGGTGGATGGAGGCCTTTGCTGGCCTGCGTGAGTGATGCTGCTTATTTTGCGGAGAGCCTTGATTTAAGTGATTGATTGCACCCTGGAATGCTTTTAACCCGCTGGACAGAGAAAGCCCCTGACAGGATGCACTTACATTATCATTTACATACTTAGCAGATGCTTTTCTCCATCCGACATCCAAGCGAGCCTTATAGTTCATTGTAAACATCCATGCTGTCAAGGAAACAACTAGGCTGAGCTTCCAGTGAATGTCCAAGTAGACGTGTAAGCAGTTTTAGAGCAGGAGCTACACTACAGCTACTCAACTTCACACATACTGTAACTCTTATCAAAGTAAGAACCGAATAAGACTAGTGCAGGCTCTAAGTGCAACACATGAGCATTCAAAGAACAATCTGGCCAGTAGAGTAATTTCTGGATCAGATGGGTCTTGGGCTGGAGAGGGAGTCTGATGGCCGGATGTGATTTGCCAGCTCATTACGCCCCAGGGGGAACCACACATGGGAACCATCTGGAGTGACACTTGCCACATGGTGGAAGGATCTCCAAGTGGCCCTGGTTTGCTGACCAAAGGGCGGTGAGATGGGACAGAGGCCTTGAGGAGCATTTTGTTGGAGATGAGAGCCTGCAAGCCAACACCTTGAAGTTGATGTGAGCGCCAACAGACACACGTTTCATGCTGGCAGTACGTGCCCCACACACGCCACGCGCTGTTAAGTGTTCAGTAATGGACAATTGGTTACCACTATCTTCCTAGCAGAGCTTAATGGAGACAGTGTGAATTATCTGAACTGACAGTGAACAAAGGCCTTACCGTAGAGTGAAGAGCTGTAATTTACGTGTGCTTCCTGGGCTTTGCACCCTCCAGTGTTGTGTTAGTGCAGTGCTCTGTAACTTTTAATGTGAACCAGGAAAATCCACCCTTCTTCACTGGATGACTTATGTTGATGAAGCTTTGATGAACAGTGGCTCTGTTTTATCTGGGAGTATGAACCTCCCATGAACGTTATTCTTATGAAATGAAGTACTTGTAAAACAGTGTTTCTGATTTACCTGTCAGTTGTAAGTCCATGTTTATTCTGTTTTAACTGTAAAGCTTTTTCTTGCAACACATCCTAAATAGAGATGTAATTTGTGCACCTGATTTATAGGATACCATGAATTATTGAGTATAGAAATTGTAGGTGTTTAAAATATTTCTTTATTCTTCACTAAGAAAAAAGTATAACAATATCTAACTTTGCTTGTCACTGGGGTTTGTACCCTTGTAATTGTACCTTAGACTCTGGTGAACCTCCCAAAGGTACAAACAGCATTAATATACCTCAGAGTCCAATTCTGTACCTTACAGGGTACAGCCCCAGTGACAAGCAAAGGTACAAATTTTTATCCTTTTTTTTCCTGATTGTTCATGGTTTAATAGCACATATGGAATTTGCTAATAACCGTTTTATGGCAGCGGTCTGGAAAGCAAGGGAAATCATTTTAAAATGAGCAGTTGAAGCTTTCCATAGAGTGTGCACAATGAATGCGGAGGGTGAATAACAGGTTTGGCCAGAAAGACCAGATGCTCTGATACTCTCCGTCTTGAGCGAGAGTGATTGAAAGGCTTGGACTTGACTGAGTCACATGAAGTCAGTTCCCCGCCGCAGATTAGTGTGTACCATCATGTCCTCATTAGCTGCTGAAGAGCAGTAAGCCTGCAGTCAGGCACTATTGACACTAAATGGCTTAATGGTGTGTACTGGTATGACTGGTGCACTATATATAGCTTGAAATTTGTGCTCCCATTCCAAATGGTTACTGTTGGTATAATCATTCGGTGATTTCTCTCTTAGATTAATCACCATACATTAGAAGATTAGAACTGCAGTATTTTGTCTGTTTTGAAAATGACGGCAATCTGTCATTTTATTCATCTCTGTGAATCATGTTTTTAAACTAATTCTTTCAATGTGTTTCAATTTGATGTAATTCGTTATTGTAACTATGGGTACTACTTTATGTGTTGGTGCAAATAGGTTTTTAATTTATTTTGAACTGGTCACTGCATGAGGTTTAAAAGGTATGGGAAATTTCTTTTTTTTTTTTTTCTCTTTTAGCCTCAGCATTCTGTATGCTTGAACCATATAACATTCACCTGCCTGTCACTGTTATTGGACCATGTGTTCCTCTCTTCAGACTCATTCATTGGCTGAATCTTCAGCAGGCTCTGATTACTGACGGGTTTTGCAAGTCCTTCTCAGGCATACTGCTGCATATACCTGCTTCAAGACATCATGCATAAGACAATGTTCTCTTTATTTGCCTTAACCGAAGTTGGTTCTAAATGTTGGTGAATTGATCGACGTGAGCTCCGACTGACAGCATCACACACAGGTGCAGCTCTTCAGATTCAGATTGTTCCCCGGTGTGTGATTGAGTCATTTGCTGCATTATTCAAAGCACCATCAGCGCATGCAGACAGGAAAGCCAAAAGCCCTGTCAGTGACCACTTACATTCCTGGTAACTGGGTCCTCGAAAGCAAAGAATCTACTCACCGCCTACCAAACACAGCTAACGCTGAACAATGCTTTTTTGGTAGCCATTCGGTCCAGCATTGTCTGTTTTGAAGAGATATTCTCGGTCGGACTATTTTTGTCGTAATGTGCAATGAACGATTGTTCTATTGAAGAGTGGTCTTAACTATTGAACATTTCATACGTGGAATCTTCATTTATAAATGTAGTGGGGGAAAAAATGTTACATTTCCATTATCTTGTGATTTCATCATCCAGGCTTACGAATGAGCATTTTCTAACATCAAACATCTTTCTTTAAATGGTGCTTTGTAGCCGTGGATCGGATTTGTTGGTCCAACTCGTCCCGCAGATGCTTGACACCTACGTGGCCGTCCACATGGTACTACAGAAAATGTGAATCTTTGGCCCAGGTGATCATTCCGTTGTTCCGAGGTCCAGTTCTGATGCTTTTTTTTGTCCATTGTAGGCACTTTGATGCTGGCCTGGGGTCAGCATGGGCACTCTGAGTGCCTGTGGCTAAGCAGACCCCTGCGGCATGACTCCCATAGCCAGCGTTTAGAATTATCTGTAACTTGTGCGTTGGTAGCCTTTTTTTGGTTTGTACCAGACAAGCTATCACTCGCCTCTTACATCGGCTAGTCTCTGAGCGTCTCGCAAACCTTGCCTTCCTGGAGATGCCCTGACCCAGTCGTCTGGCCATAATAATCTTGCCCTTATCAAAGTCACTCAGATCTGTACCCCCTGCCCATTTCATTTGTATTCAATGTCAGCTACAAGTACTGAATGTTGTCTTACCATCTATCACAAACCTTGATGTAATGTTGTTGTTGTGTGTTTTTTTTTTTTTTTTTTTTTTTTAACAAGATTACAATGTTATTCATATCACATGAGGGGGCTCATAATGTTTTGGCTGTGTATATATATACCTGGGTGTGGGACTTAAAATACAGGAACATATCTTGAATGCATAATCAGTGTTCCATGTGCCTCATGACATGATGAGATTAGAAATATTTAACACTTTGTATTAATATTTAAACTTTAGAACATATTTTCCGTGCCATATTTCTTTTAGCGTATACTCTGCTTCAATAAGGTTTTCTACCGAACAACTCAAGCGACTATAATCCATCAATGCCAGACATTGCTTTAATATTTTTCCGAATATGACAGAAATTACAGATGCTGTGTAACTCCTGTTTGCCTTAAACTGCATAAAAGATGAAAACAAACTTCTGGATTTATGTCGCGTCATGAAAAATTCATGCAAAAATATATAAATTGCAAATGAATCTTTCATATTTTTCCTGTTCCCTTCATTTGGTTCCCGCTTCCGAAACCACAGATCCTTTCCACTGGGAATTCAAGCTGTACTTCATCTTTAACGGCATGTTCGTGTACCAGTTATATACTGGTTGAATGCAGTCTGTAGAACTGCCCCAGTTTAACTGCTGTTTCACATGCCCTCAGATAGTAGTGTAAGATTGTTTGGGCTCCGTGGTTCCTGTAGGACCCCCCCCATTCAAATCTGGCCCTCGATTCCAAATCCAGGCCTTGTTTTTAAGTCTCCCGGTTAGCTTAATTTCTGGCTATAATTGGCCAGAGGCTTCGCAACTGGCTCTCTGGTAATGGAAAGCTGGAAAAACAGCAGCGCTCAGCCCTTGGGGACCGTGATTTGAACAGCCGTGCCGTAGGGAGTCTCCACATGCTGCAGATGGAAAATGTCTTCGGTGTACTTTTAATTTGAAAGGAGTTAGGCGTTTAACATCTGAAGCCTCTTCAGCAGGCAGAAGCATGCAGTGGTTTTGCATTCCTCTACACATCACTTTGGTAGAATATCAGCTAAATGCATGTATACTGTGGTCCTTTGACCTGACATAGAGTATAAAGGAAAATATATTTCTATATTTTTCTATATTTCTATTTTATATTATGAAATTACACTAACAGTATATTTCATTTATGAACTGGTTAGCAAACCTCCCTTTAGATTATCTGATAGAGGTATTTATTACAAATTCACATAAGAACATAAGAACTATACAAACGAGAGGAGGCCATTCGGCCCATCAAGCTCGCTTGGGGAGAACTTAACTAATAGATCAGAGTTGTTAAAATCTTATCTAGCTCTGATTTAAAGGAACCCAAGGATTCAGCTTGCACTACGCTACGCTATTCACGTTGCAAATGGACTTTTTGCTTAAATGCTGTGATGGTTTTATGAGTCCTGTGTAACTCGAAGTTCTGTCACAGAAGTCTGCGGTTTGCTTCTTCGTTAGAATGAGGTGAAATCATCCTTGTGCAAAACCTAGAATCCACATAAAGTTTTAACACGTGGGTTTGGAACAAAGACAACAGTTCTGGAATTTCTTTAGCTGATTGATTAATGTGCAGTTTAAATTTTAAAGATAAAATCTTATTAAAGGTTAGCATTGTTGCCTAAAACCTCCAGGTTAGGTACTGTAACTGGAATCCTGCCTCTGCTCTCTGTATGTGGAATTTGCATGTTTCCCCATTTCATGCAGGTCAGCCCAAACATATGCAGTTAGGCTAATTTGCCTCTCTGAGTTTGAGTCGTGTATGAGTGTGCCGGTGTGTAAGACCTCCAGAAAAAACGTCAATATACTTGGCAAAAATATTGATTCTGATGAGTGGGCCAAATTGATAAAAAGAATTTTGGGAGAAATATTTTAGCTCCATTTAATGATGTGTGGGTATCCAAGAAGCTCGGAACACTGTTTTGTACGATAAGGACATGTCGCTCGTTAATTTAACATTTGCTAGTACTTTGTCTCTTGGTGGTATGAGTGAAGATAGTGGGAAAACTGAGTTAATTTAGAAAACTGCCACAATATGGGCGCAGGGCTTCAGCGTGAGTATCTGTTATAGCGGTAATAAATTAGGTGTTTATTGTAATTGGGAGCGCGCGAACTGTAAATCGCGTGGGCACGTGACTCGCACAGATGTGCGTCATTGACTTTAGCAGCCGTGCGATTTCTGCGTTTTTATGAGCTTTATTATGTGTGGCATCTGACAAACGGTACAGTACGTTCTAATGAAACTACTGACGAAACGGAAAATAAACATGTATTACATTTACCCCATCGAAATAGTGTGAAGTTGCGGGGCCACATCATCTTGTTCTTGCAGACCCCCAGTCGACGCGCCCACTTCTCCCCTCTGCCGAAGAATGGAATATTCCGCTTGTCAATAAAGTCAATGTGCTTATTTTTGTTGAAGGCAGACAGTGAATGTTTCATTAGTAAGTTAGAAAAAAACTCGTATTCCTTCTTTAGAAATTTTAAGCAGCTATTTTTGGGACTAATTCATCCTGAAGCCCTTGACTTGGGTAACGGTACTTCAGAAGATGCGTCCGGTCGTTTCACACTGGTGCGCCGGCAAAGCGGTAACTACGGGGCGGGTGAAAGCGCTGGGTTTGAGCTGAGCTGAGCAAAGCGAGCCACACGTGTCTGAATTAAAGTGGAAATGGACGGCGCATCACATCCATGCGTGACTTTGAACGGTGTCTGACTACTGGAGTTAGTTGATGAAAGAGGAGCTGTACCCACCTTCATGCACCGGACTGCGCCGGCATCCTTGACCGAAGGATACCTGGCCGCTTGAGCTTCAGAGCACCAGCCTGACTTGGTGCCAGTTGTTTGGATGTGAGATGAACGTTTGCGGAGGAAAGCAGCGGAACAGGAGCGAAGGGACCGCAATGAAACCCTGAGAGGTGTCGGGCTGCTGCAGCACTCGCAAGGATGGATTGTCTGTGCATTGTAACCACCAAGGTAAGACGGGGCATTTCCCTGAGCACCGATGCAGGGATTGTGCATCAACCACTGGCAATTATTACTTTACCGTTTACTTCTGTTTAGCATCAACTACACAGACGACGGTAACTTAATACGTCGACATAGATTTTTTTTTCTGAAATTTTTCGAAACTACCAAGTGCTTATTAGTTTTATTAGTAAATGGTACTCATTGAAAAGGAAATAACAATGGGCTATATTAGCGTCGATTTTTAAACGAGTCAGAAACCTCAATATCCACCCTGTGATGTCTTGTATCGAGGTATACAAGAAGTAGTTGTGTGTTGGAGAAAATTTAATAGTAACGAATTTAAGCAATTCCCTAACCTTAAATTCAACGCTTTACCCCACCTAATGTCAAAACAAATCCGTAAAACCCCAGTTTCCCCTTCTTTCATTTTAATTAATTAAAAAAGTCTATTCTTGGGACTGCCAGTTGTGAATTGGTAGTTCTATCGAACAAAAAGAAAAAGGAAACAGTTTTCTACCAAACTTCATCTCTTTTCTCTTGATTCTTCTCTCTGTGTTCGAGGTGTTTGATTTAGATATACTGTGCGGAGTATCCGCAATCGCGGCGGTGCTGTCGAGTGTTTCACGCGTAAGTGGGCGAACTCCCCCTGACAACCACGCAGAGACGTGGGAGCATGAATCAGAGTACGGTACTCGGGCTAATTAGTCGTATTCACTATCTGTTCTTTCATTTATTTTAGCAGTATACCTGAGCAAACTTCCTTTCTCTGCACTGGCGCGAATTGCACATATAGGGTATCGTGCAATAAAACCGATTATTACTTGCTGCGCTGTTTCTCTATGCGCCGCGGAGGGTCTGTCTTCCTGCATCCTCAGTGAACAACTGTTGATGGCAGGGCACTGAAGTCAAGCGTGTGCAGCAGAGGTGGGCGGTATGACTAAGATGGACATCGCGGCGCATGGGATACTGAGCACCGTGCGAAAATGACAATATTTTGCACTTATAAAGAAGGGCGTAATAATCCAGTTGAATGCATTATATAACAGCGTCAATTTTCAATGTACAAACGATGCTCTTAAAACAAGGGGAGACGTACCTCTGAATATTCTGTTAGGTGCCTCCTGGGCTTGACATTTTGCACAGGTTTTTCTCAGAATGGGTTAGTTATTCATTATTTCCCACACAAAGTAACATTTCTTTAGAATGAAAACTTTCTATTTCAAATTAATGACGTTCTTGGACATTTAAATCAGGTATCACTTACTGATTACCTAAGGAAATGACGTCACTTAGTTGCACTTATTTTGGACAGCTCTCCAAGCAACTCTAATGCACATTCTGTTTAATTTATGAATGAGTCTTATTAACGTCTAATTGTTTCCCAGGGATTTTGTGACATATTGACTGTTTTCCCATCTTTGCTGTTCATGGTGGTACAATTCTGGTTTAGGATTGAGTGTTCGGAAAGAGCACTACTGTAGGTGGTACTGTTTAAAATAATTTTTCATTATTAATTTCTCTTAATGGGGTAATTTTGTACCTCTGTTTTGTGTTACCAGTAAGTGAATGAATAGAATGAATATCTTAAATTCTTTTGATGTGATACAGAGAGCTATCGCTGTCCTGCACGTGGCATGAAGCGGGTTTCCGATGCAGAGTTTAAACACACTATGCACTGCCCCCCCCCCCATCCCCCCGAGCTGACCAAAGGCCGTCTCATGTCTTTTAGGTCAGGAAGGCCCTTCACCTGGGCCAGCACCTCTGCAGCTTGCTTGGGAGAATTTCAGGCTCCTGTAACAAGACTTGAATAGTTCCTTAAATGCACATTGAGCTGTTGCTGGAAAGTTTTTTGACTACCTGACAACTTGGAACTGAAGAATCACTTGCTGTCAAGCAAGCGAGGAATGGATGTGGAAAGGTGAACAGTGCCTGGTTCACGCCCGAATGGTCTTGCATCCCGTGGATGTTATTTAATTTGCTGCTCCACATCTGGAGAGTAATTCTGGAGTGCTGGAATCATCTGTTAATGCTGTAGATTAGCTTACATTGACGTGTCTGGTGTTGATATGCCATTGACACTAATTCAGATGTTAGCTGGGATATTAACACGTTGGCTTTATTTTACTGTTAGGATTAACACTTTTATTGAAAATATGAGAAAGTGCAATATTTTTAAATAAAATAATAAAATATTTTTTAAATGATATATTTTCTGTCCTTTAACAGGCATCTTTGTTGTTGACTTAGCAAGCGTTTCTGCATTTGTGCTTTAATATAGTCCTTAAATTTTCCCCATTTTTGGAAACTGGTTTATTAAATCTGATTTAATAAATGATACACAGACCGCCCACTGTATTTATTTCAGGTATTTTCCCTTTGCCAACAATGAAATGAGTGACTTCTCAGAAGTTGCACCTTAGCAGTTATGTATATTTTACTGCTAGTTGTAAACAGCACCGTGTCAATGCGTCTGTGCATGAAACACTATTCTTTAGTTCATTTTTTTTTTGCAGCAGCAGCACATTGAAGGGTTAATATAAATTGTTGCCTCCTACCCCTCTTATTATCTGAATGAAATTATGCCCCTGCTCTCTTGGCATAGAAATGCGCCCATTACTGCAGTCCTGAGACTGTGCTGTGAATGAAGATTTTTTTTTTTTCTGACTGCATTGAAAAGCTTTTGAGTGTTGCATCCGTTAGGGTACCATGTGACTAGTGAATATGTTTTTGATTGGCTAGCATGTCACGTGATGTCCTGCCTGGCTTCATAGCTGCGGCTGATGCTCATTAGTGCTTCAGAAGGGAACCCCAAGCAGGCATCAAAGGGGGTGTCTGTTCCTTGACGGTGACCGTAAGCATCCTGGCCCTCGGTGTAGCTGTCTGGACCTCTTGGCTGTTTATTGACCTCTGCTTTGCATGTGGTGCTGTCCTTGTATTGGCTGTGCAGCCAGGTCACCTTGAAGCTCCATGAGCATGAAGTGACCTGGCCTTCAGAGCAGTTGGGGGGTGCGGCCTCGGCATTCCCAACCTGCCAGCCAATCTCCAGTCATGTAGCCTTTGCCCATAATTATTTTTGTGGTGGCCTGATGAAATATGTATGGTGTCACATAAGCTCCCGTTGACACTCTGAAGATGCTGGTGAGTGAATGGCACTCGGCACGCTGCAGTTCAGAGAGAGACCAGTTTGGGCCATCCAGTACGCCGTATACCTGCGACAGGCCAGTGCGGACTCCCCAGCACACAAAATACCTGCGACAAGCCAGTGCAGACTCCCTAGTGCAGTGTGTCTGCGACAGGCCAGTGAGATCCCTTCACAGTACTCCTACCTCAGGCCGGTGTGGGTCACCCAGCACGCAGTACGCCTGCGAAAGACCAGTGCGGACCCCTCATCGTGCAGTACCCCTGCAACCTGCTGTGCTTGTGGTCTCTGACATTTAGAGCTTGATTTTTTTTTTCCCCCCATTCGTTTTATTTTATGCCTCAGGAGACACTATTGGTTTTGCTTTGTTCCCTGTTTAAAAGTACAGGCAGGTTCTCTGTGGGATATGAAAACACAATCTACTGGTTCCAAGTCAAATACTTGAACTTCCCTCTCCCCATCTCATGTACTAATGAATCTCTTCAGTGTTGTATATTGTATAGGGGTGTTGTGTGGCTCTGCAGGTTTGGACAGTGTCTGGCAGAGTGATGTCACCGTTGGGCCCTTGAGTGAGGCCCTTAACCCCATTTTCTCCAGGCACGTTGTCTTGTCCTGCTTTCTGATCCTCACTTGCATGTTGCTTTCGACAAAAGCATCTTCTAAATGAATAAATGCATTGCGGTGGATTTTCATTGGCTGTGTGTCACGACTGCAGAGAGGACTGGCGCCACAGCAGCGAGACTCCGGCTGTCCTGTGTTGGCCTCGCTCTGGCACTAAGGCGCTTTGGTATTTGGCCATGCCTCCAGTGAATAGTAGGTCAGCAGATTGGTTGTAATATCTGTACACATTAGTCTTTTGAAAAATGAACTGCAAAGCACAAGCAAAGTCAGTCCCTAAAAACATTACTGTTTGGCACAAAAACGCTGACAACAGTAACAATAATAATAACGATGGATAATAACACATTGTCTTTATGATCTGTCCTTTGCATACTGGCTTCCTTGGGATGGACTTTCTTGCACAAGTGGAAAACATTCAAATTGTGTGCATTTAAAAATGAAATAAAATAAAACGTCATGGATTTTCATGACTGCAGAGTGGTGAGTTAGTCATTTATTAATTACATTTTGACATAGTTAGAAATTGTTTAATGAAATCCCTCTGGGAAGGCTGATTTATTAATTAGACTTTGTGACTAAAAATGTTGATTATGGAAGGGAGCAGATTCTTCCCAGCAACCTTAAGTAGGCCGCTCTGTCGGTGATGTGACAGCCGGGGAAATGCTGTCGGTGATGTGACAGCCATCGCACCAATATTTACTGCATACTGTATAAACCATTCCATCCTCACCAAGAAACACTGTGTACATTCCTAAAGATTCTGAGAGATTTGAATGATTAGTATGAATGGGAAATGTTGCTGTGCAGCATTAATAATAATTTGTGTCACAGCCTCAAACGCCCACCTGACCGTAAAGTGAGTGATGTAAACGGCAAGCATCCTGCAGTGTTGTCTGTTCACGCTGTGAAGCGCTTTACCCACTGAAGTTAAGTGTCTGGCTCTCTAGAAACTTTGTCACTCTCTGCTCTTATACAGAATGTAGTGGTTAAAATACTGTACTTCCACTCAGAAAGTTACTCCGTAGGATCTTGAGTGACAGTGCCCTGGTACCTTTAGTCATGTCAAACTTTATAATAAACCCAGGTGTCAAAATTGTGTTTGTTCAAGACCTTAAAATCAACAATGCAGAACACAGGACCAGAAACCATACAAAACAGTACAACCACTCCTTGTTTAATAACTGAATTCTATTCAATCGACGAGGTTGTTTTAACAAAATCAGTGCAGCCTAGGCATGATCGTGACTGTGCTTAGAACTTTAGCCCACATACAGCTTTCCATCTTTCATGAAGTGGACATTTTTAACAACGATTTGTACATTTGTCTTCAAAGATCTCTCTCACTCAAGCATGCGTTGTTGTCAGGCTTAGGAAATTTGGTCATAAAAATATGCGCATTGGTCGAAAAATAAACTTGTATTACTGTCGTATTTGTGAATGATTGTTTATGAGGAGTGGTTATAATAAACAAACAGGCTGTGCAAAGGGCTTTCTGACCAGATACAGTACTACAGGATGAGGGGGTGAAATGGTGAAACTATCACGTTTTTTTTTCAGACTGGATCATGATAGATGATCTTATGATTTTTTTTCCTGTTTGTTTTGAAGACTTGGAATCCTTCCAAAGAAGAGGGATCATGGACTGAGATTGTGGGTTTGTGGTTGCAGTGCTTATCAGAGATATTTTGGATGGATGGATGGATGGATGGATGGATGGATGGATGGTAAAAAGTTCCCGAGGATGTTGTCAACCATCTTTATGGGTCTCTGCAGGGAAAGGCAGTGATCCAGCCAGTCAGGACAGTTTCCCCTTTTCAGTTAACAGAGGAAGTGGAAGTGCTGTCCTGCTTTGAGCCAGTGAGGTGGTATTCAGGGTCCAGATGAGGTCCTCCACAATGTGCTGTCCCAGGAATTCTTTATTGTATTCTGGATGGGGAATGTATATGGTCTTGGGACTGGTCTGCCACCACAGACACTTTTCTCATTAGCACGATAACTCCAAAAATATTTGGTGGATCTTTTTAAAACTTTGAGGCGACTTCGTATAAGAGAAGGTTTGGAACTGATTTTATTTTGAGACATATCACATCATAATGGAAGCAGCACCACTTAGTAACAGTAAAGGAAAGGATGACCGCAGATGACACTTGACATTTTGAACTTTTTGAACTCAAACAGTATTTATCTGATCTTATTAACACTTCACAGAGAAGATTACATGGATGGAGATCTATCTGCGGTTTTACTTTGAGACAAAATGTATGAAAATCAAAGCAGTGTCCCTTAGTGGTGGCACATACAAGGATGGTAACAGATGCAGATCCGGTGAAGCTGATTACAGCGTCTCCTTTCTTTAGTCTGGCAGGGTTGTGGCTTGTCTCTGTATCTCTGTGTGAGCTGCTGGCTTCCTCACCCCATGTCATGTTCTTGTGGGTTTTCTCTGGGCAGCCTGGCTTGTTCCTACAGTCAAAAATATGTCATTCAGTTGAATTGGTGTCTAAGTCGTGTATAGTGTGTTTTTGTATGAATGTGATGAAGTTGTATGGAGTGTCCATGTCAGTACCTTACTAGTGCATCACTGTCACTTTGTTATGCTTAAATATTTTCACAAACATATGAGCTCATTGCATTTTGGCTGCTAAATCATAACTGTATAACAACACTGACTTTGTTATGTTCTCTGTCCACCCACTGGGTTGTTCCCTTGATAATCCCAGACCATAGGCATGGTGTCTTGATGCTTTAAGGAGAGGGACATCCTCACGGATATCAAATACAATGCCGCCTTTGCCTTTTTACGCCAAGTAGCCGTAGAAGGAGCAGTGGAGACTCTGGGAAGTCTGCTTCGACAGTCCGCTTGCAGGTACCGGCATAAGCAGGGGCATCAAAGCAGGATGTGGTATTCAGCTTCAGTTTGTCGAATTTGCTCCTGACGGAAAACCTGGAGCTCTAAATGTGTCACTGCTGCCGCGGCCGAGTGGGAACAGATGGTTAAGACGGAGCTGTGCTGTCCTCTGTTACGCTAATGCTCCAGACAGGCAGCACATGCAGAATGACTCTGGACTGCGATATGCCGTGTCGAGATCCATGAGCAAAGAAGCTTATAAATTAATCTCAAATAATCTGTGGAAAATGTAATGCAACTAATGTTTCCGGGTGATATCTCACACTGATAAAGTGGGGGGAGAGTCGTATGAATTAATTCTTATTAAATGGTAAAATCAGTCATGAAAGAAAGCAGACATCAGCACTAGGCAATTATAACTAGCAATGACAGGACGATATTAATGCATTAATGTGCATGGTGTCTCAGAGCAATATGTTTATGAGTTATCAGGTTTAATGTTCTTGTATAGCAGGTGATTATTATTTTCTGTTTTGTTTCTGATCCCCTTGAACATACGATTGCATTTGAAGAGTTAATATTGTTACTGTTAAGACTCAGGTTGTATGAGAGTCTTTATCAACGAATGGCTCCCAAGCGAAGCTTTGCTTGGCCTTAGTTTGCACCCGTTTGCACAGCTGATCATTTCAGTGTAAGAGAGGAACACCGCAGAGGGTCTATGGTACTTTAAAAGTCTGTGCTTACCCATGGCAGCACAGGCACAGGAATGTGAGCGCTGAATGTACGAGGTGCTATGAGCGGTTGAGCGGTAAGTAGGTCTCAGTCTGTCTGGGTCTCACGGTTAGTGTAAAAGTGCCAGGAAGGTTAACTTGAAGCCTAATGGCTTAATGGCTGTAGGGAGCAGCTGAAGGGTTGATGTTCGGTCCTGTAAAATGCAGCCTAATAGCACAGGCATTTAGCACTGGGGGCTGTGGGGTACGTGCGGGGGGGTGATACCTCCATTGGGTCAGTGCCGCAGAATCAGTCTCTTTTCGATCTGTTTTAATTATCATTTGATTAAAGAACCGTTTTATTTCATCACAGTCACAGTTTGTCTTGATCATTTGACATTGGTAGTTCCTGCTTGATTTGAAAAGTTTAGCCATTTGAAGAATTGTTCCATTCGCTTAGTGGTTCTGGGAAAAACAACGATGTGTCTGTAGTATTTGGCTTGAGAAGTAAATGAATGCTTTCTGGCAATGAAAAAGTTCAGACGGCACATGGTAATAATGATTCATTAATTTATTAACAGAGTGACTCACTGCCCATTGGAATGAACCATATCCACTTAGCAAATGACGTGCCCTCGTTTAGGAGATGTGAGTAGTCCAATGTGAGTTCTTAACAAAAGTGTGAGTAGCACCTATGATTGGCGTGCTGATTTGTGCCGTAGCTTGTAAACGGCCTCGGCACGGCTACAGCGTGAGCAAAAGGCCGGTGACCGTCTGCCGCAGATCTCTGCATTCCCAGCGTCGTTCTGCTGAATGTAGGTCTGGTGGCAGATCTGTGCTGAGGCGGGCCGACTGCCTCTCCTGGCAGTCCAGAGCCCCCGTTCACTTTATCTTTGTTTAAACGGCAGCGAGCTGAAGGCTCTGAGCTTTTCAGCTTCGCTCACGGCCGTGGTCTGTATCTTTTGCCCCAGATTCTCACGCTGGGCTAAAGCACAGTTGCCTGTTTGTGACTGGAGCATTTTGGGAGTGCGTCAATCCATCAGTCCCAAACCGGATGATTAGTGTTCATATACGTCTGGGTCTCTTTAAAACTGCCCCCAAGGT
>JAODKF010000038.1:2696887-2706894 GCA_026779585.1 Mormyrus proboscirostris | reverse complement strand
AGATATCAGGCGGCTCTATCTGTACTGTCCCGCAGTGTCTCTGACAGATATCAGGCGGCTCTGTCTGTACCGTCCCGAAGCTGAAGCTCCAATTCCAAGTGCTCATTGCATAGCTGCTCTGTTTAAAAGACAATATCAGCGTTTTATTACTGTTGAAAATTTCAGCTGCGTAATGTAATGGTTCTGCATTATGCATTCTGAGACTGAAGCTATCTGTACTCTTGGCTCCTGTCAGTTAAAGCCGTGCTTCCGGGGCGAGTCTGTCTTGTTTGGCCCACCTGCTTCGCTGAATCCTCGCTCTCGCTGCCCTGCACTGAGGTAACCGAGTCTGATGTCCTTGGTGCAGATGGACGGTGCCCTGCCAATAAGCCACTTGCAGGGACAGCGGCGGGGCCAAGCTGAGCCCTGCATAATGGTGGCAATTACAATTATTGCAGTCTAAACATGGAGATATTTTCGGACTTCGCCGTTTCCTGTTTCACATTCATTGGATTAGGAGGCAGTGATTATGTGGCCATTAGGCGACCGCACGCGGACGGCATCCCCGCCTGGCTGCTCCGGACCGGCTCCATACAAATAAACCATTTGCCCTGTTGGGCTATGGGGGAGGTTTGGCTGCAAGGAGGAGGGAGGCTCTGCCTTTCTCTTTTCTGGGATTTTTAAACGTGAACACTTTTCCGTCACATCTTCATCGGCTTGGCCCCCCCAGGTTTCCTGGGACTGTATTCCTGCGTGGGCTCAGGCGGGTGTCCCACGTTATTACACCTCCCCCTGATTGTTTACAGATACTCCCATGAGTAAGCGGTCTGGGAATGCAGGAATGCCCTTATCTTGCAGATGTGGAGCATTTCGGGAAATCGGGGGAATTCGCTGCCATGATCATTCTCCTTGGGTTGTAGCCCCACCCTCAACACCAGAAGGCCCCCCCTCAACACTAGAAGGCCCCCCCAACCCCCATGAGAGGTTTGGTGTGAGGGGAGGGGGTGGTGTAGGCGATATCAGCTGTGAGTCAGTTGCTGAGTCGTGAGCCACCTGCATTGAGCCACAACATGTCGCTGCCCTCACATGTCCCCGAACTGCAGAGGGCGCTGTCATCTGCCCTGAGTCAGCTCACAGCTAAAGGCTCCTGCTGTTTGCATGTATGCAAGCATGTTCTCCATGCTGGGAACTGAAGCCTCAGATGTTTTGTGAAGTCCCCTTTTCCATTGTTTGGGCTGAACGTGATTTGCAGGTACTTTTCATCTTTTGGTTATTTATAGCTGGGGGCTCCTTGGCGTGTGCACGATGCCCCCCGCTGCACGCTGAAGGTCACGCCGTCGTGTGAGGCGACAAAGCTGCCGCGTGGGCTATGTGCCGCCCCCACACTCTGCCACCAGGCTCTGTGATGTTTGCATCTCCTTTCCTAGTCATGCAGGTGGGCAGTTACTGAGGTAATTCGGAAGGCCGTATGGCCCCCGTGAAATGTTCCTCATCCGATCTCTTCCCTGGCGCTACACCATAAATGGCACCATGTTTGCGCTCGAGGCGTCCTCAGTTATTTAGTCTGGCGTCTGTTTTGTGCTTAACAAAGACATTTACAAGGGTATAAAACAATTTACTAAAGTTTCGAGAACCACAGCTGATTTAAATGTGCAACAGAACATAAAATGCTGAATTTTTCAGTTTCAGTTATTTTCATATTCTTGATTTAGTGGCACATTTAATGTGAAGCAAACAGAATTTTCCCTCAAGTCTGCCTTCAGTAATTGAACACTGCCCTCTGCTGTCCACAATGAGAATGAGAGGTGTTATTTTCTGTCTCTGTCCAGAGAGGGGCATTTCCCTGGAGTGTGCGCGGGGGGGCTCTCTCTCATTTGTACCATGGTGATGTAGACACCCCCACTTTCCTCGAACCCACCCGTGACCTCCGGAAGTCGGCCCAGCAGGAGCATCTCTCCTGGGGGGCAGCTATACAGCCCCCCCTCCACCCCCCCAGTCAGCCAGCGTGCTCCGCCATGGTGCGAGACAGCCCCTATGAGGTTTCTTGTTTTTAAGTGTTACACCAAATGTGCCTTTGCTTTGTACTAAAATTCATTTTTATTCTTATTAATTTTCTTTACCCAGCAGTTTCTGTTCATTTCATATTCATAATTATAGCCACCAAGAAGGAATTGAGGACGGCTTTAAGTTGTTTCCCTATGTTTATAGTACCGATTGAATTATTAAACTTGCTGTGGTGAAACGAGGCCGCGTCCCTCCCCCCTCCCGTGCAGTTATGGGCCAGACGCTGGCTCCGCCCACTGCCGTGCGTCTCACTGATAATCTCACTCCGCTCCCAGAGTGGGGCTCAGACCCAGCTGGCCCCCTTCCTTTTACGGGTGGAGGTGTTCCCCACTGTAAGGAGGAGGAGAGCAGCTGTCTGCCTATTCCCACCTCTGACACGGGACGAGCTCCTCCAGGGCCCATTTCCCTCCCCCAGGGCTGTACGCTGCATGAAAATGGGGGCAGCTCTCATCATGAAGATGTTCCGTACAATTAAAGCTTTCTGTGGGTGATGATACCGGTATTTCTGCACATGAGTGTCCTCAAAACGTGCACCGTGCCCGTCCTGCTGGTGGCCGCATGTACGTATCTGGGCTACTGACAACCGTAACAGCCCAGATTCTGGTCACTGATTTGGGGAGATTATGTTCTTCATGAAGCTGGAAGTTCGAGGCTCAGCCTACAGAGGGTGCCGTACCTAGGCTTCCCCAGTGCTCTTGTTGCTTAATGGGGGGGTCCGCCAACCACATCACACGTTTAAATGTTTGCCAGCCCAAACCTATAAATGGCTTCGTTAGATTGAAGAAGCTGCCGACATCTGTTAATGAGGTTTCCGGGGTGAGACCCCGCCATTCCCCTGTTGGGTAACCCCGGGAACCGAAGCTACGCCGGATTTGGGCCTCCTCAAGGCAGAGTCCGGGTGGTTGCTGCTCCAGTCTCCGGGCCGGCAGATGTGGTGGAAGGAGAATCAGCCACACGCAGTTGCAGTGTGGTTCCGGTCTGCAGTGTGACCAAGTAAATACAGTAGCTTAGTGTGGTTACGGTCGAGGAGTCATGTGACACTGCCCCCATTTAATCGCCTTCAGTGCATTTATAGTTCAGATCTGTGTTTGTCATTGGTGTTTTACTGAAGCACATCGCTGTTTTGGAAGCTGATTGCTTCCATATGGCACACAAGCTGAAGCTCATCAGTTACTTCTTCATGAGAGCAGGATATCATCCTAATAGTTTATCATCCAGGCGGGCTGGAGCCCCGGGGGGGGGCTCTCCACTAAGGAGGCTCCCTTGCTCACATGAGTCACCAGCCCCCCCCCCTCATCGATCTAGCACCATGCCCTCCTGTCTCTTCAACCACACGCTGGCATATGCCAACATGCAATTGAAGCATCTCCTCTAGTCATTGAGACTTGGTCTTGCTGGGCCCTTAGGTGACCAGTCCTGGTGTTTTTCTGTACACTATAATGAGCACGAGTTGCCCTCGCACTCCAAAGACGTTGGGGTCATGCTTGCTTTGAGCAAAGATGCTTGTACGCCTCTGCAGGGTCTAATTGACACTTGACTCATCTTTTTGCATTCAGCTGGACAGGAGGCAATTATGAGAGCTTAAGCGGGAGATTGCAGTGTTCCCCGCCCGAAGTTCGTCCCCTTGCCACGCCGGATCGCAGGCGAGTTCGTGGGGCGCCGTGTACCCATCACCCAGGGCTAGCAAAGTTTGGGCAGCCCCCATTAATCGGAGCTGAAAGGACCGCAGAGAGCCCACTGTTTCCCTTTGAAACGAGCCTTTGTGTAGGAATGTGTGTCATTGATCCAGGGGGAGGAACGCAGGGAAAACTAGACATTGTGGGAAGCAGCCTGAAATAACGTAACTGTCTGTCCTGAACGTGAACTGTTCTCCATTTGGGAGAATAACCTATGGGATAAATTAACTATTGATGATCCTGTACCACTAACCAGTGTTGGAGTACACCGTCTCCACCTGGGTCCGTTTGATGAGAAGAGATTCACGAGGAGATGAGGAGTAGTTGCAAGTGACCAATTTATTCTCTTAATCAGTTGCAATTGGGAGCGACCACTGACATACATTCAGCATGTACAGAAAGAGGCTCGACTAGGTGTTGTGAGGTCTGTGCTTTTATAGCCCAGAGGGGCGTCTCCCCCCCTTTTCTGGTACTTTCTCTTTACGTGACCACAGCATTTTTGACATCGTTTGTTAGTCCTTCACCTCTCACCCAGAAGCATTAGCTGGATCAGCGTCTTTCATAACTTCTTATTTTGGGCTAAAGATAAGTAACATTTACTCACTCCCCCTGACTCATCTTCCAACTGTCTAGGTCAGATCGCCCTGACCCGCCATCGCCCTCGACAGTTCCTTGTTTTCCGTTAGTTGGAACATTAGGTAATTACCCATTGCATCTTTATATAATCTTCATGTTCCCTTTTTTTATGTGATTCTCATATTTTAATTCCCTCCCCAGTGAATAATCCAGCGTCCAGGAAATGCTGAGAATTAGCACATATAGGAATTGACTTGTACTAGATAAATAGGTGGATAATTCTATAATTGCAGGCATGAAGAGGGTAGAGGAGGTCCACTTTCTGAGCATCTGTGAACTCAGAGATGGATCCATTCGTCTCCCATAGCTCCAATCGGGGGGTGGGGGGGCTTCCCAGTAACACCAGGTACGGCACAACCGCATACCCTATACCACAGCCTATACCGTAGCCTGCACCGTAACCTACACCACAGCCAACACCACAGCCTACACCATACCCATGCACACCATCCCAGAAATGGAACTACCTGTCATGTCGCCACAGACCCCAACAGCTGTGATTGGTCCACTTGGAAGCATCACACTTCCTCCCACGCAAATGTTTTGCTGGTGTTTGTTCCCAGCTGCTGGTTATGGGGACTCTCTCCTGCTGTTGCATCCATCCAGGCTCGGGCTGCCTGAGCAATAAAAGAGCTCAAAATAAATACATTTCTCCTAAACCTCGTCTATGAGTGATGGAACCAGCAAAGATGAAGATGAGTGTGACTGGCGTGGAGAGTGCATGCGCAGCTGAGGCTAAAGCAGCAGCAGGACACTTTAAACTGATTTTTAAATGCATACTAGATAATAAGGAACATTCAAATTAAAATTGTAAAACTTCCAAAGTTTCCTATGACAGAATATAAAACGTTTTACAACTTAAAAAAACTTAACCGTCAGGAGTCTGAGGCCTCTCAGCCACATTCGGGGGCGTCTGGCATTTTAAAATATTTCACATATCTAAAAAAACATTTATCCCAAAGTGTTACGTGTGCTTTTATTCAGCACCAATAATCTGAGACCACTTAGAATGTTGTGTTATTCTATTTTTTGTTAAAATCAACTTCAAACATATGCTTTTCAAAAACCTATTTTCATGCTGAGAAATTGTAAAAAATCACATTATAAACATTTCTAGCCAAGACATTCGAGCTCTGAAGCTTATAGACACAGTGGTTCGCTACACACTTTTAGTGACACTCTTTTAGTCAGTGGCCTGCACAATGAATATTGATGAGAGAGGTGTCCCCACACCTGTAGTAGTTAGCATACTGTCAATGGCCCATCGGTCTGGAATGTCACTACACCCCGCACCCATCACTTCGGAAAGGCAGTGTGAAACGCAAGAAAAGTAGCAACAATAACCTCGCACACTCAGCCAGCTAGCGCTTTGGCGGCGTAATTGCAGAGGACAGAGACACACCAGCGCACATCCTTGTAGCAGTCTAGGTCATGGCATCATGTCTGAGTATCATTGCATGTAACAGTGCATGTAAGCTCACTTGATACAGAATGATAATGAAGTGTCAGCACCCCCTGTGTATGGTGCAGGTTGCTCTGGGATACACAGCTCTGTCTGTTTGGAAGGTCACGCTCTCCCCCTGTCATGCGGCGCAGTCACATGATGGCTCCTAATGAGCATGTGTGTCAGGTGACTTCCCTGCGTGGGTGCCAGACCCAGACCGTGTGAGCCGCGCAGCGCTGGGGCCTTCAGAGCAACACAGAGAATGGAGCTTTGCACGCAAGTCTGTGGGAACTCCTACCCCGATCTGATTGTGTGTCACTTTGCAAGGCGTCAAACACACTGCGTTAAACTGGGTGGTGAATCAGCGCGGCACGTCGGGTGATCTGTGTAAGCTGATCTGATTTAATCTGGAGTTACAGAGCCCCGTTTTCTACATCCACATGACTAGTGTTTTCTGGTGGGGCTCAGTGAGCATGGATGCTGAGCCTGTGATCGGTCGCCGGTTCAAATCCCAGGGTCGGCAGAGTGGTTTCACGTTTAGGCTCCTGTGCGTGGCTCTTGACCCCTGATTGATCCTACTTTCTCAGTTGTATGTTGCGTCGGATAAAAACATCTGCCAAATAACATGTAAATAAAATCTCCTACAGTCTGCGGTCACCAGCAGCATCAGCGAGGCTGATTGGCCAGCTTGTAATCATGTGACCAGATGAAGGAACATGTTGTATCCCTATAGACTCAGATGCTTCTAGAGATTCTCCTGTTATTTGGGAGCCTCCTTATGAGACAAGGAAAGTAGCAGATTAATCAGTCCTGGCAGGAAAAGCCCCCCCAAGACACTAAGAACATGCAGGCCGGGGGTGTGAATCGACTTAGTGAGATGTTGTCCTTTAACATCACATAATGTATGCTAAAGGTTTGCTTTCCTGTATATTAAGATATAGGTCTGCGTCATCATTCGACCAAAAGGGTAGGGTGTGGGGGCTGTAAAAGCCAGGAAAAAGTAGGCCAGCAGGAAGCGAGCGCGTCCCTATATGTGTGCGTTACGGCGGGCTGGGGCGTGCCGGCACCAGGGCTGCTCTGGAATTGGGGCACACTGCTTGATTAGCGGCTCTGCGCTACGCTGTAATGCGCGCGGGTGGCCATAAGTCAGCTGGCTAGATGATGGAGCGCCATGTTTGCGGACAGGCGCCCTCCCCAGCCAGGTTCGGGCTCAGGAGAGAGAATAAGATCCTGTCCCTTTAAAGCTGAAGAGGCGCCTGCAATGTGGGTCTGAGGATTGTAGTACGGAATCGCATGGAAAGTCGCAGCCTAGTTTCCTCGAGTTGCTGAGCCCGGTTCTCTGTCTGCTGGAGGGATGCTTACCTATGGTGCTGTTCTGCATTCACGTACGGTGGCTCCTTAAGGAACCGTATCACCCAAATCTGACCAAATATCAGACCTTATTGCAGCATGATTTGGTGCAAGTGGCATGTACCAATTAAAGCAATGTGGCTTTTTCTCCCTAATATGCTTTTAACATGCGGTGCGATAAGAGAACCTTTGTGTGAAATGTCACACAGATAATAACTAAAGCAGGAAGGACTGCACACGAGCCAACAAATAACCAATAATATAGTATTATAATACAATAACCTGGGTGATGGGGACGAATGTTTGGCTTCCTAAATGAACTGTGTGCTGTTTCCAGGGTTTCTGCTCTTTTCTCTGTGTTCTACTGTATATGTCATGTCTGGCAGAAGTATTAGTTCTCTGGTTCCGTTCACGCACATTTCACACATGCATTCTAGGGAACTTAACGTGCGAATCCTGCCAAAACACCCATCTCAGGCTGGTAATGCGCTTCTGAGCGGACTCCTGTCGTGCAAGGCTGCTCTCTCACCGCGCTGTCACCTGCGGTCGGGCTCCTGTGCAGCGCTCTGTGTCCTAATTGCGTTTCAGGCTTAATGCGGTGACCTCTGACCTCCATGCTTCAAGAACTGATATCGTTACAGAGATTCCCAAAAACCAGTGGGTTATGTGCTGTGGTTTCAGGCCTCCTCCACCGGGGGTCGTTGTCCTCCGGAAATATGCGTGGACGATGGACGATGTGGGCTGGCTTTCCGCTGGAGAGCCTTTCCTCTCCCGCGCGCGCCTGCCTGGCGTTCAGTCTGCCTGCAGAGCACCTGCCTCTCCTGCTCCCATAAACGCGGTCTGGGAGCCATGGAGCTCTATGAAGCTCTGCCCCCCTCTGGTCGCTCTGTCTGCATGACATGTTCCCCGTGCCTCCCCTGGATGCCGGAAGCTCGTTTGCGCTGCACTTGGTACGTTATCTTAGCCTGAATTTAGCTGGGTAGCCAAGGCGTCATCTGACTCTTGGCTGGAGGCCACAAGCCCGTTTCCCTCTCACTTCCCCTTTTCTGGGCGCCTAGGACGGCTGGTCCTTTTTTCCTCTGCCAATATGTTCGGCAGACACTTTTATGACCCTTTCAGTTGCAAGTGAATATGTTGCAATTACATTCTCTTTGGTTTGGTTAAAACTAAGCAAAAAAAAAAAAAAAACACGGCTATCTTTGATATTAGCTTTCAAGGAACAAAGAATTTTAGGATATCATTTGAAGGGGCAAAGCTATTAGGGATTATACTCGAAGGCACAAAACACTGCAGGATTACATTTGAAGGCACAAAGCATTGTGGGACTGACTTTTCTTAACCGGTGTAGCCATGAAAAACGCAAGGTTGCTGAGTACTGTAACCTCAGACTGAAATGCTAGATGTGGCCATTTGGACTGGGCAGACATTGCAAGGCAAGTCAGCATTTGTTTGGATTTAAGAGGATCTCTAACAGGATTTAAGCGGATCTATAACAGGAGCAGCTGTGCTCTTTCCCGCTTGTGGCTGCTAATCTCACCTTTGGTAGCGGGGCGTCCGCACTCCTGCTCAGGGCTCTCGGTGCCTGGCTCCAGGACCATCATCCCCCGTGGCCTGGCTGGCTTCTGTCTAACTTACCGGGCTGCTTATGAACTCAGAGGGTCTCATCAGACTCCTGTCCAGCTGCTTCTTTGTTTTTGTTGCCAAATATCGTCCATTTGACCGTGAATGCAGACTTGGCAGGACGGCGGGAAGCGGCTTTAAAACCGCCTCCGTTTAAGACTCGCACCATATGTGTGGTAGAATTGTATGAGGATGCTTTAGCGCACTAGTGTTTCAGTGACGGTTCTCTGAATAGAGTAGGGACTTGGACCCGAGTGAGACATCTGGATGCTCTGTCCCGGTGCCAGGGTGGGGGAAAGCTAATAGCAAAGTGGCAAGCAGAAGAGGCAGCCGTGCTGCCCGATTGCTCTCCTCTCTTCTCCTCTCCTCTCCTCTCCTCTCCTCTCGTGCCGGTAACCTGGAATGTGGATGAGAGACGCTCCCTGTATTTTCTGGGCCCTGGAATATGATCGCAGGCGGCACTCTATTTAATCCCCCCATCCGCGCAGCGGTGGCGAGATTGCTCTGCCTGTCCCTGGTGAGCTTGTGATATGGCCTGAGCTGTTGGGGCACATAACCTCCCCCAGCTTGAGTACACACAGACAGACAGACAGACACACACACACACACACACACACACACACACACACACAGCCACAGACATACATACACACACAGCCACATACACAGACAGACAGACAGACACACACACACAGCCACAGACAGACATACACACACAGCCACATACACAGACAGACAGACAGACACACACACACAGCCACAGACAGACATACATACACACACAGCCACATACGCAGACAGACAGACAGACACACACAGCCACAGACAGACATACATACACACACAGCCACATACATAGATAGACACACACAGCCACAGACAGACACACACAGACATACACACACATACAAAGATAGACAGACACACACACAGACACAGATATACACACACAGACAGAAAGACACAGACACACCCCCTCACACAGACAGACTGACACAGACAGACAGACGCACACAGATGCATGTACACACATGTGCATGCAAACAGACAGACAGACACACACACAAGCATGCCCATGCTTCCCTCCCCCCACCTCCCTCGCTCGCTTGTTCACTCGCTCGCATGCCCCCCACCCCTCTGGCCCGGCCGCTATGGCCGTGGTTTTGCTGCAGCAGGTGGGAAAGCGGCAGTGAGGGATCAGCCTGTCCGTGTGGCACGGAGTGGCCCGCTGCCGCCCC
>JAODKF010000038.1:2645628-2661124 GCA_026779585.1 Mormyrus proboscirostris | reverse complement strand
GCTCCGTCCCCTCCGTGGCTGAGTGTGCAGCCGGCTGCTCAGTCCCCTCCGTGGCTCGGTTTGCAGCCGGCTGCTCAGTCCCCTCCGTGGCTGAGTGTGCAGCCGGCTGCTCCGTCCCCTCCGTGGCTGAGTGTGCAGCCGGCTGCTCCATCCCCTCCGTGGCTCAGTGTGCAGCAGGGTTAGTGAGCGCTCTGACTGCTGGGTGTACAAATGCATGTGTTACAGTGTCCTACAAAATACTTAATCTAATGTTGTGGAGGGTGATGAAAATGGACAAATTCATGTGTACATTTGTACATACTCTGTTTAGGTAATATATTCATTTATGGCTGTTTTCTTGTTATTATTTGGGTATTCACATATTGCGATGCCTTTTTCGATACTCCGTGCAGAGCTTGTTTGAAGAGCCCGTGTAAAGACTGCGGAGCGTTTCCGTGCCACAAGCTGTGTGAGAGATCTGCTGCAGAAACTGGGGCTCTCATCAGATGGGCTGTGCTTTTAACTGACTCCAGGGGGAGACATTTGTGCAGCAGATGCATGCTGGCCAGCGGGTTCCTGATGGGTTTCGAGAGGCCATGCCTTGGAACCTGTGTTGGGTGGCATGGTCACGCTTTGCAAGTCGCCGTCTGTTTAAACTCGCTTCCTGGCGGTTACTTTGGGGCAAACACTGACACGGCGCGGTCATGCCTACCAACCAAGCCACATTTCTCCATTTACCACTCATAACCCGAATGTTACTTCCAGCGCTTAAAGAATCTAACTATTGTGCATCACAGCAACATACTTACTGTATAAGAAGGCAACATTAAAAGTGGCTTTGGGCAAAGAAGTGGTAGCTAATCAATGGTAAATGTTCTGCATTGTCTTGCCTTGAGCCCATTTCCTGTTGTCATAACCAGTCGTGCTTCCAGTCAGTGAAGCTGACTGTTCAAACCTCAGAGGACCATATCAGACATGCTGTTCAGCAGGCGTTCAGGAATCAGCAGGACCCAGCCATATTCCGTATGTTCTGGTAGATCCAAAAGAAGGTTTAATAGAGAATGTCACCGTCGCCTCCCGTTTCTTACAGGCTACTCCTGAGATGTGAGCCCATATGCTTCACTGTCCATCTGTACCCTCGTTTTTTTTTTTTTGCCGCGCTTGGAGGGGACAGTAATCCTCTGAAGTCAAAATTAGCGTTTCAACCACAGTCTTTGTGAAGTATGACCTTTCACTGCTTAGCTTGCTTGCGGGACACGTTTCTCCCTGTTCATGCATGGAAAAAAAAATGGGGAATAAATTTAATAGGGCAGATTTGTTTTGCAAAAGCCTTGCATTTGAAAATGACTCCCGCTGTCTTTGTGGAATGACATGTAGATTGTGCTTTGCCCGTAATAGCAAGGTGCTCGTTTGAGGAAGTTAAACCAACATTTTGTATTGTTTGTGTTAAGATGCCTTTAGGAGTCCTTGGACTGTAAAAGTTTTGAAAGTTTCAAATATGGTTATAAAAATAACTACATAAATCAGAAGCCCGTTTGGTTTATGCTATTGAATAGGGGTCAGTCTGTCCACCCAACCCACATCCTCCATCACACACTGGCACATGTGCCCTATGACATTGTCACACCAGACTGACCTCCTGATCGACTCGCCAGTTACAGTATCGTGCTGGGTTAATCTGTCCCTCCTGCACTGTGTTGCGACTGTTAACATTTCACGAATGTCAGCTCTGTCCCTGTCCGTCATGGCTTCCTGACCTTTGAACCCTGCCGTTGTTCAGCACACAGATGCTGTCCCACCCTCCGCTCCCATAGTCCCTGTGATCCCCATCTCTCCAGTCCTAGCCGAGACCACGGTCACCGCCACGCCCCCCCCACAGGTTCATTTTTTCATTTTGATTTTATTATTCATTGAATTCATTCAAATGTTTTTTTTTTTCCTGTCATTCTTTCTCCTGTCTTTCGCCTCCATTGATGCTTTTGTAGGGTAACAGATTAGAGAAGCAGCTGCTCTTTGCGTTATTGATGGGGATGCATTAATGCAGCCATAATACACCACTGTTGGTAATAATACACCATTAATTTGGATGTGGAGCAGAAAGGTCCTTTCTGTCTGTCTGTCTGTCTGTCTGTCTGTCCATGTTAATCCCTGATGACTGCTCTCTGTGTCGTTCTACAACGCACATAGCAGACACATAGCTAGTTTTCTTTATATTGAACTATTATGCTGTCCTGCTGTGAACTGCCTACCCAAGATGACATTATCCATATATCGTTTCAATGCAGATGTCTTAGAATTCTCTATTCCAGGTGTAGTTCACCTGTTTTTGTCCACATGTAACCTATATTTTTCCCCCCATTCCTAGGTTAATCCACCCCCCGTTGTGGTGAGCACAGACATTTTGGACACGCCGCCTTACGTAAGTTGATGGATTTTTCCTGCCGCATGCATTTGTATCCTGCAAAATGAACTTGTCACTTTTCAATTTTGTTGCAAATACTTCAGGGAGGAACTGTGATAGCTTTATGCTACAGCTTTTTATAGCAATGTTACAGATGACGTGGAAATTATTTCAAAAATATATGACAGCAGTTTTTATTTCCAAAATTCTGCTGAAGCCCTGTTGCACTATATAAATAAAAATATATATTAATATTAAAAAACGATTCAACCCTTTTTATATTTACTATAAATCGGCTGGTTTCATTCTTTTTTTAAAAAAGAAGGCCCTAGTTCTTCTTTTCATTTAAAAAGAAACTTGCTCAACCGTGTGCTGTCCACGTGCTCAACCGTGTGCTGTCCACGTGCTCTCCATGTGCTGTCCATGTGCTCTCCATGTGCTGTCCACGTGCTCTTCGTGTGCTTTGCACGTGCTCTCCATGTGCTGTCCACGTGCTCTTCGTGTGCTGTCCATGTGCTCAACCGTGTGCTGTCCACATGCTCTCCGTCTGCTTCGCACGTGCTCTATGTGTCCTGTCCACATGCTCAGCCGTGTGCTTTGCATGTGCTCTCCATGTGCTGTCCACGTGCTCTTCGTGTGCTTTGCACGTGCTCTCCATGTGCTGTCTACGTGCTCTTCGTGTGCTGTGCATGTGCTCTCCATGTGCTGTCCACATGTTCTCCGTGTGCGGTTTGATAAATTGAGCAGTACCAGAGCCGGTGTCGATGGCCTGGTGACAGTCGCCCATTAGCTGTTATTAATGCAGAGGCCTCTCTCTGCATTCCCCGAGTGTGAGGAAGCACAGCAGCTGGACACTGTGGGATTATGGCTTTGGTGTGGCGGTGGTGTGTGTGTGACGGTCAGAGCTGATTGCCCAGACCACAGCCGTGTGTGAGAAACAAGCAGAGCACCAGCTGTAGTCCATTTCTCAGTAGAAATAGCTCTATCCAAGGGCCTGGCTGAGTGTGAATCGGCTTCCGTTAGTGGTCCTACCAAAAGGACAGGTAGGGCTGGGTGATGCATTGAAAATTATTCAAAACCATGATTTAGAACCTGTAATCGACATAATCTTGCCCATGTAGGTTACTTCGTTGTTTTTTTTAATTATGTTAATAGTTTCCCCAGTGTGTGTTCATGTACTGTCCCCTTAGAAACGTACTACTGCATGTGTTGTCACGTGACTCTGCCCCATCCCGTCTGTGACTGGAAGCAACACAGAGGCGAACTCCTACACCGTGCCGATTGAGCAACTCGAACAGCTTGTATTAAAGAAAAATGCCATGTCTGTCATTTAGACACATTGTGACTTTAGTGTACAAGACACCAAACAGATGTAAACACTGCGGAAATATAGTTTCAGCTACTTAAGGTAATACCACTAATCAGTTTCAGCACTAGCAATATTTAAAATACAGTTGAAACTTATAGTGATCACGGTTATAGTGATCAACCACTTATATGGATCTGAAAGCTTGGGACAGAATCATTCCTGCAAAAATACCGTTTTAAAAATTCTTTTTGAGCATATTTACAGTACAAACCTTGTCAATGAAATATGAGAGCAAAACAAAAAGAATCATTCATTAATTGTAATCGAGGTAAAATGTTCAGTTAATTGTGATATTGATTTGAGGGCATATTGCCCAGCACTAAAGGACAGGTGCTGTGTGTGAATTAGACCATAGCTCAGATATCTGCTAATGAGCACAACTTGATGGTGGATGTGTCATTAAAGCGAAAGCTTAAAATGTTGCTGAATTTAATCCTGTATTAAAGTGATGTTGATCCTGCCAACATTTGGACTGTGTGACATCTGGTATAACAGCGCTTCACTTGCTGCTGCTGAAGTATCCTGTCTGGCTAACATGGAGGTTATGGACAAGGGCCTGTTCTTCATTGTATCAAATGATGAATGTGTGGATCCAGGCTTGTAGCTCTGGGTTGTGCTCCACAGAGCCGAATTTCTTGCTTAGCTGGAAGCCTTCTTGGATTTAAGGTAGTCTGAGCTAAATGGACTTTGTTCAATTACATTTAACCCAGACTACATTAAATCTGAAAAGTTATCCGGCTGAGCAAGAAACCCAGCTTTGTGGAACAGATCATTAACCTTTATGCTGTCATTTCTTTAGCTGCCAGTCAGAGATGTGACTGGTTTTTGTCCCCAGTCACTGAAGACAGCCTATTTGAAAGAGACATTCCTGTTTGTATTGTACCAGGGACAAAGCACATCAAACTGGGTGTTTCCTACGCCTAATTAGGGAACGTAAATAGTCTCTAATCCGATCAACAAGTGACAGCTGGGGGCTTCTCATCTAGTATCACAGGTGCTGTGGCAGCTTGTTGGTCAAATGCATGGGGACCGTACTGCCGGTTCCAAGAGTCAAACATCAGCGTTCTGCTTCCTCGATTATGTGCGCATTCATGCACCTGTGCCAGACCAGCTTATTTGTATGTTTGGACCTGTGACATTTTTTGTCATGCTGTCTCGGCACTTTTGCCTTGGAGAATAATGAATCTGTAGAATAGATCCGCATGTGGTTCGGTGGTTACTGGTGAAAGCAGCAGGTCGGGCTGAGCTGATACTGCTGAGGACAGGTAGGCGTCTTCATGTCGCTCCCAAGACCGTCCATTTGCATCTAAAACAGAAAGAAAGCATTTTCAGATTGTGAGGCGTGTTACCTCTTTGAATGTCGTGCTACCCGGTCTGCCGCTTGTAACTAAGTAAATTTTAGTTTTTGTTATAAGGAATCCTGAATACTGCTTTTTCTCTGCACAATCGCTGCAATCCACAATGTAGGCTTTACAAGATCACACTTTTTTCCTAATTGATTCTTGATTTTTTCTTTCTTGATTGGCAAATGTTTTCAGGCCTAATTCAGAAAGTCATGGGAGTCTTGAACTGCTCCGAAGGTCTCTAGTGGTAACAAACGGTAGCAGCGTGTGCTGGATGCGGGGCGTATAAGACGGATGACTGGGGTTTAACAAGGCCCTTTTTTGCATGTAGGTTACTTCTCAGTACCTGTTTCTCTATCCTGTTTTTACCATTAGAAGGTCTCTTCATTGATTAATGAAGGTCAGTTGTGTAGGTCATGTCGATGCCTTGGTCCGTGCTTTTGAACAGCTGTGGGTTTAAAGTATAACACAGAAACACTGCTGTCAGTATATTGTCTATTGTACTGTTATAGTTATAATTAATTCATTGTTACAGGGTGACAGACAGACTGCCCGTCATTTTGTACGTGATATTTTTACTGTTTTTTGATTGTATTGTTATTTGTTTGTTTGTATTGTTATTTGTATTTGTTTAATTGCATTGATTTTTATGTTAGTATTTAATATTCCTGTATTCCACATTCCTGTACATGATAAAGTACATGTTCATATTTTTGCTGAAACGTATTTAATCTGGAAATCAACTATTAGTTTTAGTAGCTGGGAAGTACAAACCAAGCGTGAATTTAAGCCAAAAACTTTCAGTAAATTTTTTAAACTTAAGGTATATAATTTGCAGTGGGACATTTCATTTTAACACTATTGAAAATGTGAATTGTGCTGCTGCTGTGTTTTCAAAACCACTGCTTCACAAATTGTGAAGTTGCTTTACATTTCAGATCATCTGAGTAGCAGCCAAGACTAGGGGCGTGTGATTTGATGATATTAGGTCGCGAACGGTTAAAATATCTCCACAAACTGTCTTCATGGTGAGGCCGTTAGTATCATTCTATCATTTGCAGTTTTATGGCTCATGCACACGCCTAAAGTTGTTTTGTCAAGCAAATCCGTTTCAGCACACCAATAAACTGGTTGACAGCAAACCGTAGGTAGTGCCTTGGATCTCTTCCTCTCTTGCCCGTGTCCCAGCATGCAATGCGAAACATGCAGCACATTTCCTATTTGGCAGCATAGCAACATAGACGACGTAGAGGAGTCAGTCCCTAAATGTACTTGATTACATTTATCTTTTAGTTTTATTACCTTATACAGTAGGGCTATATTTTTAAAATAGGGGAATTAGTTTGGTTGTACTGCTAAGTAACTTGCAAAACAGTCTTAAAAACTAACATGGAAAAGAATTGTGATAAGATCATGGATCCTGATCCTGTCTGAAAAACATTATGATATAATATTTTTGCCATATCGCCCACCTGTAGCCGAGACGCTTTCACTCGCCGCTGACCGTATAATAGTGAGCAGCACACTCTCGGGAATCATCGTCTCTGTGAAGCGGGACGCACGCTGAGGCCTGCTGCCTTCTCCCCACACGGGTGTGCCCAGCCTGAGGCGCCACGCTAAGACTGGCATCGTCTCAGCTGCCCGCAGGTGCAGTCCATTGACCCGTTAGAAAGGGACATTCTTGGAGCTTTGAGGCGCGTGGAGCCGTGCTAAAGCAGCAAGACTTCAGAACGTGTTCGGGGTTTAGCCGCGCAGGGCGGCGCAGTGATGTCATGAGTTGGGTTATCGAGGATGGCTACTACCACTTCGGTGCTGAATTCTGCCGGAGCCTCTTTAAGGCCATCTGAGCCTTCTGAGCCTTAAAATTGAGTCACATTCCTTGTGTCCCTTCAGTTGTAGGCAGGCTGATAATTCAGCACCGTTTTGCATGTGTAAATATTAGCAATTTAAGCTCCAATTTAAGGTTCTCTATTTGTCTGCATTTTAATGCCAATTGTGGCTGTTGATCAAATGCATGTGGTCATAAACACTGTGAAAAACACAAGCCATGGGTGGATTTGCTTTGGTTTTTTTCTTTCCTCGACCTCAGGTCCATGGTATGACGTAATTGTTGTGGTCCATGGTGCAGGGTTCCGCTCCACAGGGCCACAGAGCCCCCAGCACCACAGCTGAAATGTCTTTCTTCCTTGCCAGTGCCTGAAACCACCTCGTTCATTTCATTGACAGAACCCTAATAGGATTATGCTGAAAGGATTTTTTTTTTTTAAATTCAATTTAACCGGAAAGGTCTAAGCAATTAAATTCTGGGCAGCCAGATGAAAGAGAGCGTCTTTGATGTGGACTCAGGAAGCTGTCCAGATACATTTTTGCGCTTTAAATGTAGCGTATATACATGTGAGGGTGAGGTGTCTTTGTGGGAGAGTCGTGTGCCATTTCAGCCGTGAATCAGCACTCGTTTGCCTACGATGAAGTTGTTGTGATTGCAGTTAAGTGACACATATTGCTAAAAAGCTTAATGACCACCAGAAATCTCTCTTCACTGTGCATCTGAAGGGCGATGATGCATGCAGAGGGAGAGAGGAGCGGGGGGAGATGCCGGCAAGCCTGGCAGCAGTGACAGCCACCCGTAATCACCTCAGAGCGTAGTGGCTGATTTGTGCTGTTTGATGATGGAGGGAATTCCGTTTAGGCCACTGAACCGGCTTCCTTTCATACATGGGAGCGAAGGCATGTGGGGCGCCTCCGTCGCCGCCCTGCTGGTCAGCCACATGCACGTTCCTGCTTCCCTGCCGTTTGTCCCCCACATGTCACGCCGGCCTTGCAGTGAGCCCCTTTCACCCGGTTCCTTCTGTGCTTTGGTTCCGCACCTCTTTTTGTTCCCTTTGCCTCATCAATCATCAGCACTTTTCCCATAGAACTGAATGAGCGGCCCCTACAAAGATATGGTTACAGGTCTGTGTGCGTGCGCGTGCGTGCTCTCACTGCAGCTCACTGGCGTGCCTTCCAGGTGTGACTTGCAGTGTGCCGTTTGCCCCCTGGGACAGGCTCCAGGCTCACCACCCCCCTGACCTTGATAAGTGGTTAGAAGGAGAGATAGATAAACAGCTATATAAACATAATCATACAATTTAATACTGCAATTATTTATTGGGCATGAAGAAAAGCAGCAGGAAGCAGCTGTGTGTTCAGGTTGAAATGCACAGCCTGGCCCTGTGCTGGCTGAGCCTCCTAATTGGCCACCCTTTGTTTGTCACTCCCTATGGGGGAGCAGAAGCAGCTCTGGGCTTTAAGTGCCACCATGTCCAGCCCTGGCACTGCTGAAGGATGGTGGGAACAGGACCTGGGGCTGGGGCATGGACGGGGGTAGGGGGGGGGCTTATGGAAACCAGGCCGCCATAGCAGCTCTGTGGGCATGACTGGTAATGCAGCTGCTGGGCTGATTTCAAGCCATTATAGCACCGTGGCCTGAACAGCCAGGGACTTGACCCTGTTCTTGTCCTATTTGAAACCATTGAGGTTAATCCCTGCTGGCCCCGTTCCAGTCCAGGTCTGACAAGACCCACTTTCCTGCATCCCACACTCCTGTTCTTAGCGTGAGCCCCTGGAGCGCGCCGTCACGCTAAAGCAACACGCAGCCGCATTCAGCCGCCTCACTCTCCTTCATGGAGACGTCGCCGCTGCGCCTGATTGGATGCTTACAGCCTGTCCGTCGTTCGCGCCGCCTGAGCGCAACCAGGACGTGGAGATCTGGCCGTCTCCTCGCAGTGTGATGGGAAAGAGCCTTCGTGGCCAACGTGATGGTTCAAGGGTGGACTGCAGGTCTGGCTCCCAGGTGGAGCTCATGATGTGTACCCTTGAGCAAGGTACTTAACCTGAATTCCTTCTGTAAGGACATCCAGCTTTGCCATTGGGTAAAAACAAACAAATAAATGATAGATCTCTGGGTCTCTCCGGACAGCAGTGCCTGTTGTGCAGAAATAAAACTGTAATAGTGACCATGTCTCATTCGGCAGGCACGCAGGCAGGGTCTAAGAGGCTCAGTGTGGTGTGTCGTCTGCGACGAGGGAGCAGGCTGAGCCACCCCTGCTTACCTCTGTGTCCTTGATCTTGCTTGTAGCTAAAGCTTGTTAATAATAATGGTGTCTCTGTAGCGTCTCGCCGAAACCTGAACTCAGCAAAGGAGGCTTGGAGGATCTGGATGGATCTCCGAGCCGCAGTGCAGTCGGCGTGTCCCGTTCTCTCGAAACCATGCGTGAGGGTGTCGTCAGAGGCGTCCGGAGCCACATCGAGATGCATCTGTCGCTCATGCATCGTCTCTTGTTTTCCCAGGTTAACGGGACCGAAGCGGACTTTGAATATGAAGAGATCACGCTTGAGCGGGTAGGAGAACAGGTGCCGTAACTCTCCGGTGCATATTGTAAAGATGAAGTAGATGGTGGTGAAGGAATTCCAATCCCAATATAATGAAATAATCTCTGATTGTTTAAATGGAGCTTCATATGTATCCTTCTGTAAGTGATCCTGAGGTAGTTTAGTTGTTTTTAAAGCCGCAATGAAACTCAAATTTCTTTGTCGATTTAGGCGACTGAGAGTTAAAGGTACACATTAGTAAATACGCTAACTGTAACATCTGTTGCCATTTGCTAAAAGCGGTATTGTCAGTTACACAATTTGCTGCCCTCTCAGTTAGTGCTTTTTGTTGTTAAACCATATTTCTAACTTTTTTATGCGTAGTTTATAATTGCACATGCATATTTTTATAGAACATGGACACATCAGTACAATCAAGTTCTCGCACGCTTGTTAGCTGCATTTTCTCTTAAGCATGAGGCACATGTTTCTGATTGGTCCAGGTACCATGTGATGCAGTTGATGCCTGCATATATAATGCGTGTCCTTTTCGGCAGACAGCTCAATACATCGGAGGAAAGTTGTTTGTATTCAAAGGACAACTTGCAACATTCGTCACTGTTAATGGGCTCATCAATCGGAATAAGTCACAGCGTGAGGAATGTAGTGAAAGCTAATCGCTCCCAACCATTGAACACACATTAGCATGAAGAAAGACCATTTACAACAAATATGAGCCCCACCCCTCAATTTTAGTCTTCAGCCAATGCAGCATCTCTGCAATGTACCTAATTAAAAAAATAATGTTAAGGGGTGGCTTTAACGCTGGCTTTACCTGCCAAATAAAACTGGAGAGGTTTAGCAAGCCGTAAGGAGTGAGGCTACTTTTTCATTTTGCTCATGGAGTTTCACTTGCACAAAAATGTTCAGAGAGATAACCAATCAGATTGTAGAGGAGGTGGGTCCAAGAAATTAGAGGAGGCGGGACCAATCAATCAGGTGTCTCGGTCCCACCTCCTCAAGTTGCTTGGATCCATCTCCTCAACAATCTGATGGGCTGTCTCTCTGAACCAATCATTTTTCTTTCTGACCTTAGAATATTTTTATGTAAGCAGAACTGCCTTGGGCTTTGATTTCGCTGCACTGTCGTGCCTTCCCATTAATTTTCCGACACTGGCTCAGGCTCTGTTGATAGCACCAATATGCATGGTGTCGCCTGCATCATCGCTGGTGAAATATGCAAACATTAGTAGATCTGGTTTGACTTGTGTGATACGCCAGTGTGAGTCAGCGATACCTGTCCACGGCATTTGTCCCCTTAAAACCTCGCTAGGGCGTGAGCAGAGTGGGCATGGTCCCGTTTGCCGGCTGACGGTGAGGTACCGGAGCTTGTCTGTGAGAGAGTGCCCACAGGCAGCCTCGCTCTTCTGCTCTGACCTTATTCGGCTGCGTGCTCTCTAGTGCACATTATTAATAGCGTCTTTCCCTCTTAATTCCCCCTATTTGCTGGTGTACTTTTGTTTTTTTTTGTTTTTTTTGGAGTGCAAAGCCTGCCTTTCTGTGGCACGATATTGTTTCCGCTACTTAAGATCCTTAAAAGGATCTAGGCTGTAATTTCTGACATGGCTGGTATCTTTGTGCCTTGTCTGGACATACTTATATGTGTCAGGCTCCTGTATCAACGTTAACCTTAATTTAAGGCTGCTTCCTGTATGATGTTCCTGTATGATGTTCCTGTATGATGTTCCTGTATGATACATATACACATACATAGTTATACCTGGATACCTGAACTGGATGTCACGCACATTGTATATACTGAGGTTTCGGACATTGTTTTTTTTTTTAATGGTTTTGTAATTTGTGTAAATTTAGTATACACTTTTGTCCAAATTGGCGTACAAACATTACAAGCATACTTGCTATCAGGAAGTCGACTAGGCGTAAGTCTGGCTAGTCAATCAATGGCCAGTTACAAGTGTAAGCAGCATTGGAGGAGGCGGTACATGGCTTGCAACAAGAACCTAATAAGACTAATATTCAATGAGAATAAAGTGCAACATTAGGAACATTCAGGGAACATAGAGAGGTATCAGGCGAGTAGAGCTATTTCTGGATCAGATGGGTCTTGAGGTGTTTCTAGAAGGTGGACAGGGCTGGACGTGATTCTGCAGCTCGTTCCATCACCGGGGATCCTCAGAAGGGAATCTTCCGGAGTGACTCTAGTTTTTAGTTTTAGTTTTAGTTTTAGTTTTTAGAGATTTTAGTCCAGATTGGAGATGCATCTCTCTTCCTGTACTTGCCTTTGTCTTTCCTGCAGGAATTTTTGCGTTTGCTACACATTTATATTTATGTACCTGTTTGCTGAACAGGTGTTTTCCTCGCTAACATGTGCGTATGTGCGTGCATGTGGCGATCTTCGTTAACAGGGCAATTCAGGCCTGGGCTTCAGTATCGCGGGAGGCACGGATAACCCCCACATCGGGGATGATCCTAGTATCTTCATCACCAAAATCATCCCCGGTGGTGCAGCTGCTCAGGATGGCCGTCTCCGGTGAGTGTCCGCCCCCAGTGTCTGCTTCATGTGGGGCTCAGTCACACCGTGTTGACTCTAGCTGAACCTGGGCATGAATCCAAAGCTACTAATGCTGGCATTTTGTGTGCAGTGAGATAATGGCAGCAGGCGTGCAGGGTCAGCTACAGCTTTAAGAGAAGAGATTCCTAAGAGCGACAGTAGTGAATGAATGCTGCAATTTACCGACGCGTCCTTCTCGTGCAGGAGGCCTATATTTATTCTGGTCTCCCATCTATTTCCGATTTATAATCTTCTCTCTTGGTTCTTTGTTTCTTTTTTTCTCAGGCTGCATTCTCACTAACTCTGGAACACTTAGCTTAGTGAATAAAGACATTGACCTGCTGCTTTCTGACCCAAATTCCTCAAGCGTGCCTGCTGTAGTACCTTGAAGAAGGATACTTAACCCTAAAGTGTAACTATTGTCGATTTGTCAGTTTGGTTAAGATGTCAACACAACTCACCACCTGTGTTACAGGAACAGCTGAGGCCCCTCGTTTGCCCAGTATGTGCTCATTGATGTTTAGTGTTGATTTTCAGTGTTGATGTTCAGTGTTGATTCATACAATGTCCATGCGTTCCATGCTGCTGCAGAGTGAATGACTGCATCCTGAGAGTGAATGATGCAGATGTGCGGGACGTCACTCACAGCAAAGCGGTGGAGGCCCTGAAGGAAGCCGGCTGCATCGTCAGGCTTTACGTCCGCAGGAGGAAACCGGTCACCGAGAAAATAGTGGAGATAAAGCTGGTTAAAGGCCCTAAAGGTAGGACTTCCTGCCTCCGCAGCCCGGAGAGGAGACCCTGCCAATCAGAGCTTTCCATTCAACATGGTTGTCATATACAGGACGATCTTGGCTTCAGCTAAAGCTTCATGCTGTCTCGTGGTCTCGTCTGCAGGGCTCAACTGGCGGGGGCTCAGCCTATGGAAGCAACTGTATCTATGTTATCTAATTGTCATATTTACATGGATGCCAATTTCCGTTCTAGCCAGAGCACTGTCACTTTCTTAGTTGGTTTGGAAAATGAGCACTTAGATGATCCAATTTAAGCAATAACACAGGTCTACAAAAAAATTTTAAATTCTGTTGCCAAGGTTTTTTGAATGGACTAAGGGTATTTTGAGAGTGTTGAATTCAAAAATCACATTACTTTTGCTGAATTGGTTCTAGTTTTTGAGATAATGGACATCAGTGAAAATAATGCGACTTGTTTGCGATAACAAATGCAATAGCTTTTGGTCTGTCTTTTGACTCTTTAACAGTGTCTTAAGTAATGAAATGAATGATGAGGTGTTGAAGGAGAGTCTGAAATTGAAATTAGAGTTAAGTTCACATGTGCGTGTTTGCATGTTCATTTATTGCTGTTATTACTGTGGTGGTGAATATTTACCCAGATCAAATTTGCCAAGGGAATCATGGGAATACCTGTCTGGTATTTAGCCAGAAATGGTTGAAATGCTTGTGATAGGGCTATGAAAAAATGTAGTTTGGCCAGAAGAAGGGGATCCATTCGGTCTTCACAAATGCAGTTAGAAGAAGATGTCCCTGGGTTTTTCACCTATTTTGACTTCACCAAGTCCACATATTTCACAATAGAGGACCATACTTCCAATGCTCGTTCGACAGCTGGCAAATTTTCAAGCCACCGATGGCCACAGAAAAGTAGAGGGAATCTTGAGGATGATGTTGCAGCTGTGAAGTCCTCTCTTCTGGCTGGTGTAGAGTGGAAAAGAAAATGAAGTGCTTTGAGCACTTTCTCCACCATCCACACTTCAAAACCTTGTCTTGAATGAATTGTGAAGGCATGTACTAACTATGTCCCAGCAAATTGCTCACCACAGTGTGAATGTCATCATTGGACGTATAGGAGTGATGTCGAATAACCGTTTGCAAAGCCCATAGCACTTCTGCTTTCAGTGTGTCGGTTGAGGAGAATGTCATGAAGGTATTGCTAGCCGTGGGATCTGGAGACACTGCCAAAGTGGGTGTAGGCCAGGCTGTATAGGCTGTACTTGCAGGACTGGCAAACAACTGAATGGGGACAGTTGTTGTCTGACTTTTGACAAAACGCTTGTGCTTCTCTCCCCTGATATGTCAATTGATGGCTTTAGAGCCCATTGTTGCCAGTTTGATGACTTTTTTACAAAGGTAGCATCACACTTCGTAGACATTAGTCGTCTTTTTCAACCAGCCACAGTACTTTATTTTTTTTTTAAGCGTAGACATTAATAACAATTAATAACGAATTAATACTGTATTATTTAATCAAATCATACATAACTTTTTCCAGTCGCCATCAGATATTTTACATTTCTTTTTGTTATGATGTTAGACTGTTTGCCTACTAGTTGTAACTAAAATAAAAATATTCTTGCAATTCTGAATGCTTTTCAAACGTGTTGCGTTAATTAATTAACTATTAATTATCTCAGAAACTAGAGCCAATAGCCAAAGCACCATAAACATAATATAAAACCGTTAAGACATTGTTGGCACCAAAATCACTGTATACCAGTGTAATTAATAATTTGAAGAACATTTTCCTAATTCTGAATAATTTAAAACTGCTTTAATTTGCAGACCTTTCTTGTGCAATCTGTGGATGAAAAATCGGCAGTAGCAAACAAGCTCTTATGTGTAGTTTATCTTGGGATCGTATTACAAACTGAATTTTAAGGCTTTGGGAAAATATAAAATGTCCCATTAGACAATTTGTAAACAGTGCTATGTGTTTTATATTCAGCTCCACATAAAAAACAAGTAAACAAACTTTTTAGAAGGTTTTTAAGAAGGCCAACTGGACCGATGTGAGTGTCCTGTGCCTTTTGTTTTATGCATTTTAAATATATTAATTTTTCTTTATTAATATTGCAAGTGTAATTTTGTCTCAAGCCTAGGAAAGTGTAATCAATTCATGGAAACTCATTAAAAAATTATATGCATGAATTGTCTTACCAGAAAAACAGGAATCAGTTATTAGGTCAGAGGACGTAAACACAGATGTTTTGTGTGTGTGTGTATGTGTGTAATCTAGATATGGTTAAATTCTGTCGTTCTCCCAGTTGTAATGTACTGCAGTCAGACAGCTGTAAAATGTGATGTTATCCTCCAGTGGTCTTGGTGGGGAGGAGGGGGGCTTAGGGAAAGGCCATATAGCAGAGAAGTGACAGTCTTTTTCTCCCCACCAGTGTCTTAAGAGAGGCCTGCGCGAAAACAGCCTGTCTGTAGTGTTTGTTTCTGTTCCCAGCAGAAGGAGACTGTGATCTCATGTGTCCCAAGGCTTTCCGGCAAACCGGCGCCATGGGGTGGGGGGGGCTCACTTTTCCAGTCAGATTCGTGCCCGATGTCTCTCCTGGGGAGGGAAGGTGTTAATGAGTCGGGCATCACACAAAAACATGGTTAACGTAGCTGGAGCACATCTGATGCCTGTGCTGCCCTCTCTCCCCCCTCCCTCCTCTGTCCCCCCCCCCCTCCCCTTAGGCC
>JAODKF010000038.1:2616697-2629123 GCA_026779585.1 Mormyrus proboscirostris | reverse complement strand
CTAACAAGCCTGCCGCGAGAGAGCTATAGTAGGTTACAGGACGCATATCTCCGCGACACCGAAGACCTGCGCTGATTCCCTAGCTTCCATTACCCACTGCTGCAGTAAACTGACACCACAATCAGAGAATGGCTGTCTGACCTGAGAACAGTCTAATGGTGGGAGGACATGCAGGCCTTTTGGACCGGGTCACCCGCGCGCACCTTCCGGGCCGGTCCTGGAGGGACTCAAAGAGCTCAAACAGTGAGGGGGAGCACCTAACCTATGGCGGGCAAAGCCAAGTGGAACTCCCTGCTACTCCGGAGAAAAATTTATGTGCCCTGCTAGGGATTTCTCTTGTGTAGGGCTGCCTGAAGGGGGCGCCAGTTTAACCTGACAGCTTTACAGGATGCAGATGGCAAGGGCGCAGTAGGTGTTTTTATGCAGCAGTTAGGAAATCTGCCTAGCAACAGATTCCAGCAAGCAGCACACCAAGGAATTAGCTACCGGTCATGGGACCTATTTTGGCCAATTTCTGCTATATCCTCCAAATGAATATACTGTAGATTATTATACAGTCATTATAAGGGCAATTAGCTGATATACTGGAGACAGCGCACTCTGTAATAGTGAGCTGTTTTCCACTCCGGAGGTCACAGACGCATTGTCGGTTTTTGAAGGGTCTGTAATAGACAGACAGCTGCTGACATATTAGCGCTTCAGACGTAGCATCTCTGCAGAGGAGGGAAATGGGAACAGAGAATGGGGGAGTGCCTGGAGCCATGTTAACCCCCCCGAGGGTGCGATCATTCCGGCACATTTTTAGAGGAACCCAGGTGTTTCATTAAGGGCGACCACTGAGCGCAGCCTGTCGTGCACCTCCAAATCACGCCCCCGAGGTATAACGCTCTCCCTGAGAAGAGCAGCGAGCTGTCAGCGGCCTTCCTGAAGGTGCCATAGTGACCATTGTGCGACTGGTGACATCAGTTGTACACCTGATGTGGCCTCTTTAAATTTATTGGGATGCTTTATATTTGTGTCTTAATAATTGGATGTTAACTCATGTGTTTAAAGGGATGTGTGGTGAAAGGGATGTGGGAGCAATGTGTGGTGAAAGGGATGTGGGAGCGATGTGTGGTGAAAGGGATGTGGGAGCGATGTGTGATAAATGGGATGTGGGAGCGATGTGTGATAAATGGGATGTGGGAGCGATGTGTGGCTCAGTGGATTAGGGCATCATTCCTGTGATCGCACGGTCGCTGGTTCAAATCCCAGGATGAGAAGAGTGATGTCATCGTTGGACCCTTGAGTAAGATCTTTAACCCCCAATTGCTCCAGGGACTGTGTGACTCTACTTTCTGAACGATGCACACATCTTTGGAATAAATAAATAAAATAAAAAAAACGTAAAAAACCATCAAAGTAGCCAGTTAAATTCCAGGGCATAAACATGGATTATATAAATTGCATAAACTTCAGCTCTTGGTGTCAGAGACCGGTATTGGTATTTAATATCACTGGCTCATAACCACTGCAAAGCCTAGCGAAAATATATTTGTCCTTTGAAATGTAGTTTTTTGGGTTCTGTTAATTTCACAGATAGTCGGATTGCCCGTTTTAATCTGGTTCAAATGTGCTCCAAAAATATCTGCCACATAAATCCTGATATGAAGGTACAGAGAGCAATCCCACCAAGTGTCACCTAATGTGATTAGTCCAAGAGCTGGTGGACTTTGAAGCGATTAAAGCAAAACTGAGTCATTGAACTCTTCCAGGCTTTCTAGTGATGGATACTTAGGAAATCCTGAAGTCATCAATTTGGCTACTTATTCTCAGTCTCACGGGGATACTGGGGGCAGCCGAGCCTGTCCCCAGAACCCAGGCTTCATTCCAAACTCTGTGTGTGTGTGTCTGAAGAAAGGACAGCAAAATGAGGGGGAAACACATTCCGATGTACCTGCTGTCGTACGAAAGGGAAAAGAACTTCATTTTTGTTTTAGAGGGGGTTGAGTGCTGTCTTTCCATCTAGGTTGTTCTTTTGGAAGTTACCTAGTTTCGGAGACATCAGCCCTAGAAATGTTGCTCTTGTCTCGAGTATAATGGGGCTGAATGGCATTATTTCTGCAGTGCATAAAGCTCCAAAACATACATTTGAATTCAACAGCATTGTCTCTTACCAGAAATCATGACCCGGTTACTCATGATAATCCACAGACTTTGTAGTGAGCAGTTCAATGTAGGAACTGTTTTCTTCTACCGAACTCCACACATCAGTCATATCACTGTACTGAAGATTTCGACGGATTGCTGGTGCTCATATCCTCTGCGTACCTAGACAACTCCGAGCAGAACCACCTAGATGGATAGATGCCACTCCTGTCCAGAATGAGGAGGACTGTGCTGGACCTTCATTTTACCTTGTGGTCCTCTCTGAGTGTCCATCTTCTGGAAGGGTGGGGGTGCTCAAACCGGGGTGGGGGGGCGAGGCTCGGTTTGACACAGCAGCTGGTGATTCCAGTAATTCTACTTTGGAAAGCCGAGAGACATATCAGTGTCGTGTACTATGAAATGCTTTCAGAGTATATTCAGAGTATATTCCCCTTCATTCAGTACAGTGATTTGCACCCCCACATTCAGGCAGATGATAAGAAGACAAGAGGGGCTCGTATAATGTCACATGTTATGTCTCCTTCGAACCACCACTGAGATCCTGAGACTTTAACCTTGTTGAAAATTTAGGTTTTACAGCAGCATTTCAAAAATTATGTCTACGCTGTATGAAAAACAGCACATTTCTGGTTAAAAGTAAGAGCTGTGAAGATCTGTGATTGAAAGCTTGTTTTTAACTTCTGGAAGTCGTTAGAGATACGTAATTGCTCTGGAAGGGAGCTGGAGGTAGAGACTCTATAATTAAAAAAAAAAAAAAACTAAAGAAAACCTCCATGATTAGCAGAGCGCTGAAGAGATTGAGGTCAGCTAGCACTGGGGAGGAATCTCTCCAGACGGTGATGGCTGTGAGATGGGGTTATGTCCTCTAGGGGGCATTATTTAGTCAATACACAGTAAATTATGTGGGCTTAAGTACTCATCTAATGATTTTGGGGTGGTGTCATTTTTAATTCAGAAAGCAGCATTTTTATGACCCCAGGGATTCTAATCGTCCTGTGGTTTACTGCCCCCCGACTCTGATGTTTATATAATCTTTTTTTTATTATCGCCCCGTGATTTACTGCACCCCGACTCTGATGTTTATATAATCTTTTTTTTTATTATCTCCTCGCGATTTACTGCACCCGACTCTGTTTATATAAGCTTTTTTTGTTCCTTTTCTTTAACAGTTGACTTTTTTAACTTTTTTGGAAATCTCCAGACTTCTGTTGCCATCTTCTACTCCTCCAACGACCCTGAATTGCATCATCTTAGTCTTGTGGCTTTACTCTTTCTGTGTTATTTTTTGTTAGTTTTTATAATAGCGATGTAGGAACCTTGAATGTGACGGGCGTTGTTGTTCCAGGTTTTTCCTGAAATGCAGACACAAACGTCAGCATCCTTCTAGAGCTTTGGGGAGTTAGTTCCGCTACGCCACAAAGCGGGTGGAGTTGGGGCACACGGTGTGTCATAGCTTCATAGATGTCTGTGTCTTTCTGTCTGCCTCACTGACAGCAGTGCCTCTGTGTGTCTCTCTGGGCTTCTTCCTCCAGAGCCTTGTTTGACTACGACAGGACGAAAGACTCCGGTCTTCCAAGTCAGGGCCTCAACTTCAGATTCGGGGACATCCTCCACGTGGTGAACACCTCCGATGATGAGTGGTGGCAGGCGCGGCAGGTGACCCCCGACGGGGAGGTGGAGGAGGTCGGGGTCATTCCTGGCAAGCGGAGGTTGGTACCCAGGAGCTACACTTCGTCGAGTCCATATTGCAGAACGCAGCACAAGTAGCTACCCTACCGGAAAGGGATTTGTTTTTAAACCTGTGTCATCGTCTTGTTCTGATAAACAATAAACCAAGACGATTAACCAACTCACTGGCCAGACCTGTTAAAGCTAACAGGAAGGCCTCAAGCAACAGTTGTGTGAAAAGAGTTTCTCTAAATTTACAACTCATCTACCCTGTGAGTGGTTTTGGAGGAAAAAGTGGGTTCTACCTACTACTAAGTGTATCTAATAAGATAAACCACTGAGTGTAATGTAATGTACAATGTAACAATGTAATGTTATACAAATAGAATTCAATTGAACTTCTTTATAAAATTACAAGACTGTAAACCAAAACTAACGTCTACCAAGAAAACACCAACAGTTATTAGATTAATTTTTTGAATGATTTTTTGCTATTTCCCCTCAAGGTTCTCAAAAGTGTTTTTTCATGTTCAGTACTGTTTAGCAGTGGTATTTCATTAAATGTTGGTGCTTTTTTAGCTGTTTGCGGCCCTCTGTCATGCCTGTTGGCACCTAAGCGTTTCTCAGGCTGGGGTCTGAATCCCGGCTTTGTTAGTTCATACAATTATTCCCACTAATTCCCTGCATCTCATCACGGGACACCTCGCACATCCCTGTTATCTACCTTCATAATTGCAGTAAACGTTTAATTAGTGAGCAGGCCTCTTCAGCAGATTCCATTCACGGCCTCATCTCTCCCCCTGCAGAATGGAGAAGAAGGAGAGGGCCAGGTTAAAGACGGTGAAGTTCAACTCCAAGTCTCGGGATAAATGGGTAAGCGTGCCAGTCAGCCCTCTTCCCAGCTTCGTGCGCGGCGTCCGCAGGTGGACGGCGTTTGTCAGGCTGCTCCACAGGCTGCTCCACAGGCTGCTCAAGAACCAAGGTGCAGGGAAGCTCTCTGCTTTGGAGAAGCTCATGCACATCCTTAGCTTAGAGGCTTGGGCGGTGCTGATATAGTGGGGTGCTGTTATACAAATGCGAAATGTCAGACTCTCATTCTCTGTGGTATAGTACCTGTAGACGATTACCCGGCTTACGAGGGTCCATGACTTTACGATGGGAAAAGTACATTATTCAATAAATTGAAAGATATTCAACGATTTATCATAAAATAGGGTTAGGGTTAATGATTTTGCCCAACTGTAGACTAAGTGTTCTGGGCATGTTTAAGGTGGGCTAGGCTAGGCTATGATGTTTGTTCAGTTAGGTGAACTGTATTAAAATGCATTTTCGCCTCGACGATATTTACAATTTACGATTGGTTTGTTGGAATTTAACCCCATTGTAACCTGTAAGAGGCTGTATATACAACTAAACCTCTTTTAAATTCAAGTTTCATGTTATGTTGTTACTTGTTCTGAAGAACAAAGTGAAATTCTTCAGCTCCGGTTGCAGGGTGGGGTATCAGAGAGTAGCACAGATAGTATAATAGTCTCTTGATGTCTCTCGAGTTTGACCAGTCAAATGTGTCTGGATAGTCTTGTTTTGTACTAACTTAATGCAGCCGGAGATACAGGAACCCAATACTGACATTTGCGATGCTGGTACTTTGTGCCTAAGAAGTGTATAGAGATGTTTTTGGTTTAAATAAAAAATGCTGCATGTTCTTCTCCAGATGTTATACCTCAGGATGCCACTGCTCACTATAGTTAATCTACGCCTCCTCTTCCAGTCATGTGACAGCACTGAACGTGCTAATCCGTAATGCTAACTGCAGCTTGTCAGTGAGCAGTCAGGCCCCGCCGGCCTCTCGCCGTGGCTGTCCCACACGTCAGAGGGCAGGCCTGCTTGCCATCGATCCCGGACTGCTCTTTACCCACACTCCTCTGTCTCCCCACCGCTTTCTCCCGCTCCTCCTTGCTGACCCCGTCTCCTCCTGCCTGTGCCGTTCATTCTGTGAGCATGTTCCCGGCATGCAGCCGCCCGTCGGATGTTTCGGCGTCTGCGCAGTCTCTGCGCCGTGACAGCCGCTGACGTTAATCCGAGCTGATGGCTGCCCAGGGCCCCTTTCATACCAGCTCTGCTTTTAAGCCACTCCAGGCAGCAGCACTTCAGGCCATTTTCAAGGTGCTTTTAAAGCATCTGTATAAGCTGCTAATAGAAGCAGGGCCTGCTGAAAAGGCCATTAAGCCCCTGGGCGGAGGTGCAGTCTCGCTGCTTGTTCTGAATGTCAGCAATGCCCTTTCCTCGCTCCGTCAGGCGAGGGTGTCAGTTCTCGCCCGTGTTAATGAACCTTTTGGAGCTGGGTGCGCAGGAGACTCAGGCCCTGCGCAGCTGCACGCGTGCCTCTCCGAGTCATCTCTCTTCGCTCTGGGACGCCTGCCGTGTCTTTCTTGGTTTCTCACAAGTCTCAGATGCTTGCAGATGCTTTTGAGTGGAGGGTTAATCAGATTTGGAAAGTTTTTTGATTGTCCTTAAAGCACCATTCAGAAAACTTGTATCAAATTTTTTTTATTGGACACAAAATCAACCCCCATTCAACTTTGCATTCGAAGTAAGTAACTCCTTAAAAGCTGTGCATGAATGATGTAGGTAGCTGGCATCCCATAATGCTCTGTCCTGGAGACAGCCTCCTGACTGCCCCCCCTACCCCCCCTGCTCGCCCCACCTCTCCTTGGCTTTGGACTTCTCTTCTTCATGTTTTTTTTCTTTCATTTTTTATTTCATTTTTCCTGCTCATTCTAGAGTTTTGATTTCGGGGTGTCAAGGTTTATTCTATACATCACTGACATTTTGAGCATTTTTTACCAAAACATTTTAAAAGACCCTAGTGTCCGCGTTAGTATGAGCTCACGGGAGTTTTACTTACACAAAAATGTTCTGAGGGCAGAACAAAAAGTGACGGGTTCAGAGAGAGAACCAATCAGATTGTAGAGGAGGAGGGTCCAGGCAACGAGAAGAGGCGGGATCAAGAAATCTGATTGGTTAATCCCACCTCCACTAATTGTTTGGACCCACCATCATTTTTGTTCTGCCCTCAGAACATCTTTGTGTCAGTAAAATTCTCATGAGCGTTAAAATACAATAAACATTTTTTTCTTTTTTTTTTTACCTGAGTACTCAAAATTGGCAGCAGTGCTAACGTTATGTTCCTCGTACAGCCAGTGTGTTGGCAGCGTTAGTCACACCTGTGCATTTATGGTGCTCACATTGTCAGTGACGGGGTCTCTGGGCCTCTGCTTTTTCGTTCACATCATTTTAGATCCCCTCCCCCCTTTGTGTTTCGCCCCCCCTTCTCTTCCTCAGCAGTCAATCAATGAAAAGCGTAAAAAGAACCTCTTTTCCCGAAAGTTCCCTTTCTACAAGAACAAGGACCAGAGCGAGCAGGAAACCAGTGACCTTGACCGTAAGTAGCCTGGTCAGACGTAGGAGTGGTCGTCCCCCCGCTCCGTGGGACGGCCCCCGAGGTGTTCAGGCCCGGCTTACGCGTGGCCCGGTCAGGGCCTGGGCTCCCCAGGTTGGGGAGGGGGGGCTGTGTGGGGGTGCCCGACCCCTCAGCCTCAAGGTTCGGTCCGGCGGTTCGGTCCCTTAGTATCTTCCAGTAACGATGATTCTTCTGTGGTTGTTTCTCCTGCTCGCTTGCTCATGGCGACCCTCCCTCACAGGAGATCCCAGACGACATGGGATCAAAAGGCCTGAGTAAGTCACTCTGCCCTCCGCAGCGCCCCTTCGGCCCGGTCTGCCCCATTCCTGCTCTCGTCATCATCTTTGTTTTTTTTTTTTTTTTTTTAATCCCCCTTCTTTGAAGGGGCTTTAACCTCCCATCCATCTGTAGAACATCAGGTCATCATATCCCTGCGGTGTCCTTCATAACACACAGCAGCTCACTCTTGGGGTTCCAGGTTCTCAAGCTCTCCCTCCTCCTCCTCCAGTGGTTAAGACCTCCTGATAGCTTCCGCTGTGTCGTTGGTCTGGTGTTAGGGGGATACAGGGCTTCAATTTTTACAGCATCTTGGGTGCGACTGAAGAGACTGGCAGCATTTTCTGGTAACACAGCTGGCAGTTATAGTGACAAAAACACTTCAATGTGATGCCACACAAAGCACACTCAAGAAATGCAATATAATGCAATACACTGTGTGACATCTGTAACCTGGGGCTCAATCAGAGAATTAAAGTTCATCATCTAAAGGGCGACGCGCGTAACACGTGGATTCTGCCCCGCCTGGCCGTTTTTAAATGGTTTTAAATTACTAAACTGTGCAGCTTATCAGGAAATGCAGTCAGAGAGTAAATATGCTGTTTCTCGAGTGGCGTCTCCTTACTGAAACCCCGTGCCACTGTCTGGCTTGGGTCCCTGTTAATGTGCAGGTGAATATCGCTAAAGGGTTCTGTGGTCACTCTTGTGGTAGCTTTGCTTCTGAGTAGCTGAGGGGCAGCTGCGTGACCAATCCCCTTTTTAAATCAAAATAAGGACACTTTTTAGTCTTATTTATTTAGAGCAATTCCCATAGACTATAACTGAAACTATCTCATATTCACCCTAATACAGTCTTGATTCAAAGACATTAATATTTGTGTGTAATTTTTAATGCATTAGATGCACTTTCTTTTCCAAAATGTATTCAGCTGAATTCATATTTGTAAGCAGCACTGAGTGAACATCAGAATTCATGAAGCTACAGCAAAGATCTGTATCATATTTCATTCAAGGACCAATCTAAATTTAATCTGGTGTTCAGCGGGTTTAGAATGTCTGACGCTTGCGCTTTATTCACCAGTGACAGTGAGTAAAGCACAAGCGTTTCACAAGCGCTCACTGGCATCCCCTGCTGGTGTCTTTTATTTTACATGCATCGGCTGTGACCTGCAAACTGCTTTCTGTGTCTGTGCTCATGCTGTCTTTGTTATCATTTCAGACCATGTAACCTCTAATGCCAGTGATAGTGAAAGTAGTTACCGTAAGTGTGTGCGCCATCCTATTCCTGCCCTCCTTCCTTCCCATGAATCCTGTTCGTTTACATCGTTGTCGGTCCTTTGTTACTGTCCTTTACCATGTGGGCCACCTTAAAAACCAAATGCTTACAGGCAGGAGCCCAGCTCAGATGTGGGTCCAGTCACTTAATTTGTATGTGGTATGTCTTAAGGGAGCAAAACACATAGACTCTGTGTATTCTTTGCTGTAAGAGCATGCACTGATTTAGTAAGAGGCTTGGAAGAGATGCACGACACACCTCAGTATATTTCCAAGGTCGGGCTGTTGACTACACTATTTATGGACATTTTTAACAATGGAAAATGCCTTTGCAGTTTTTAATTAGTCTGTTTTCTCAGATTTACTTTACCTTCCTGGTGGGAAACCTCTAAATAACGTATCGATCTTTGTGAGACACACATAATAGTGACACAATAGAAGGTATTCTCAATAGTAAACGTCGCACTGGCCCACTGCAAAATGAGACACACTTCTCACTTTTGTAACAAACTCCTGTGCTCACTCGTCTGCCAGGTGGAGTGGAAGAGTACGTCCTGACGTATGAGCCGGTCTGTCAGCGAGAAGGTGAGATCAGGCCTCAGCTAAGAGCTCGGCCTCGGTTAAACTGAACTCATGTCGGCATGCGGATGTGGCTTAAATTTAACCGTAAACTGCTGTAGCGTTTGGTTTAAAAGCTTAAATGGTTTAAGATTATTTTAACCGTTCCATAAACTTCAGTGTTTTCGTCGTCTTCCAGTGAACTACACTCGTCCAGTGATAGTCCTGGGACCTATGAAAGACAGAATCAACGACGACCTGATCTCTGAGTTTCCTGACAAATTTGGGTCTTGTGTACCTCGTGAGTATGACATCACATGTGCATTCCTCTGGCGCTTTTATCCAAGGGACTTATAGTAGAGGGAAGGGTTGTAATTTATGTGTGCTCGCTGGGATTTGAACCCATAACTATTGTGTTGGAAGTGCAGTGCTCTACTTATTGAGCTACAGGAGCTGACGTGTGTGCAGAATCAGTGACAGTCAGGCCCTGGAAGGGGACACGTATGCTGTAGTGCTGTGTGTCACGGCATCAAGCACGTGTAGGTAACTCTCTTGGGATGACAGTGCACTTTCATGCGAGGGCTAGAGTCTGTGCTGCTGATACTGTAGGAGTCTAAGCAGCCAGGGGACTCGCTCACGAGTCACAATAAGAATACGTGAGACGGACAGGTGCAGCAGTTCATTGGTTGCAGCTTTACGGGCACTGAGCAGGTCTGTGATGGAGAAGGATGAGCTGCGCCGTTGGGTGAAGCTCGTGGTTTAGACAGACAGACAGGCAGATAGGCAGATAGACAGACAGACAGACAGGCAGATAGACAGACAGACAGACAGGCAGATAGACAGACAGACAGACAGATAGACAGACAGACAGACAGACACACAGAAACAGACAGACAGTGACTGAAGCAGACAGAGAGGAGGTTTTGGGGAAAATGCCCAGGATGCAGAATGCAGCTTTTCTTTGTTAGCATATGTTGTTCGGTATCTGTGCATGAATGTCATTATCGCATCGCATCGGACTGTGTCCACTTCTGACCAACCCTGCCCATTCCAGACACCACCCGGCCGAAGCGAGACTACGAGCTGGACGGCAGGGATTACCATTTTGTCACGTCGCGAGAGCAGATGGAGAAGGACATTCAGGACCACAAGTTTATCGAGGCTGGCCAGTACAACAACCACCTGTACGGCACCAGCATTCAGTCAGTGAGGGAGGTGGCAGTAAAGGTGAGCCGCCCGCCGCTTATATGGAAGCACCATGCCGTTTGCTGGTCCTGACCCGACCCGACCCGACCCAGCCCTGACTTACATGAGGGTTTGATGGAGCGAGCACAGGCAATGAATCATCGCCTTCTTAGTACAGTGCTGTATGTAAACACTGAGTATGTCCAGTGGAGAAAAGTAACAAAGTATAATTACTTCGTTGTTGTACTTAAGTACATTTTTCACATATCTATACTTTACTTAAGTAGACTTAGCCGTGAACAGTTTTGACTTTTACTTTACTAAATCTTACAGCAAATATTTATACTTTCTACTCTACTACATTTCCCCTTAGCATTGCATTATATTTTGCAGTGACATTGCAGGTTTTTTTAATCAGATGACAACAGGGAAAGGTAGTAAATGGGCAGGTAATACCGAGATTTCTAAGCTTTTCTTGTCAAAGTAAAGCCCAGTGACTTGAAGCAGGGAGTAGCTGCGGACCTTTAGAATCCTGTCGGCTCTTAGAAACTTTTTTCTTTTATAAAAGCAAGATGAAATCCTTGGGCGTGATATTTTTTCCCGGTTGCAGTGATTGCTATATAGTTTGTACTACATGCAACACCTTTTTGTTTCATTTGATACATTACGGAAGGTGGCTTTGGGAATGACAGGTGGGGGTCCTCGGATGTTCGTGGTCAGGCTGACTTATCGGTGAATTGTAAATAGCGTGTCGGTAATGTTGTGACAGAAGTGTTAATGGCCTGCTGTCCAGGTGCATCAAGGACTACAAGTTCAAGTACTTTTACTTTTAATACTAAGTATATTTACAAGTAAGTACTCACTTTTGAGTAAGCCCAGTGGGGTACTTCAGTTTTTACTAGAGTACATTTTTACCTGTATATTTCTACTTTTACTTAAGAGTTTTGAGTACTTCCTCCACCACTGAGTACGCCGACATACAGATGCATGATTAAACCTCATTTGTAATGGTTTATGACGGGTGACATGCGTGTATACTTCGCTGTACCTATTATGGAAACATTTAATCGCTGTGCTTTGTGTTTTATTTGTTTTTTGTTCTCAGGGGAAACACTGCATTCTGGATGTTTCCGGCAATGCCATCAAGCGACTTCAGACTGCCCAACTCTACCCCATCGCCATTTTCATCAAACCCAAATCTGTGGAGAATATTCTGTGAGTCAGACTCTTTTCCGGGTTAATCACTCCCACTGTGCCTGATGTAACTACCACAGAGGTACTAAGCAATTTGTAAACTATGAAACAAGTAACTTTGAGGTAACTCATTAGTATAGTAATAGTATGGTCATTTAAAAACACATTTTCCCTCTTCTTTGCAAAGAAATTTCACTTATAATATTGTAGAATATATTATCTTCTTATTTCCTGATTTTTCTGGCTGCCACCCACTGCTGATAGGTGCCACCATGGTGGAGTGTGTGAATGGGGAGCAGCATGACCACAGTGTCAGATACACAGCTAACGTTTTCCTGCTCTGTCTCCATGCAGGGAGATGAACAAGCGGATGATGGAGGAGCAGGGCAGGAAGACCTTCGAACGGGCCGTCAAACTAGAGCAGGAGTTCACGGAGCATTTCACGGGTGAGTGAGAGGCCATTTTCCGGCACAGGTCTGCCCCCCCACAAGTAAGGGGAAAATCTAAGGTGGCCATGGCCTCCCCAGTAAATATGTGGCCATCCCAGTTGCCACCCCTATCCAAAAAATGAAAAATGAAATCTGGCGCATTTAATTCTGTAAACCAGAGCTTCCCATTCCAGACACCGGCAAGCAAAAAGGTCTCGTGTAACCCCCCCC
>JAODKF010000038.1:2584400-2613516 GCA_026779585.1 Mormyrus proboscirostris | reverse complement strand
CTTGCATATACTGTAAAAAAGTTTTACATTGCACTGCAGTAGCCCTATGCACACATTTGCAAATTTAAGGATCATAATTGGCTGAAGTCCTTGAAAACTTGACTACACAAGCAAAAGGTGGACATTTTTACTTGGTCTAAAGGGGAAAAAATGTTATGTTGAGACATACTCTAATGGTTTATACCCCAGTGGCATTCCATAACAGGCCGGCATGGTCTCTCATTTTCTAAAAAATACAAATTAAGTGGAACACAGAACAATGAATGCATGAGGCGTTTCAGTTGGAGCTGTCCACGCTATACATGTTCAATTTTCCGCAGCAGCAAGAGCAGCATGGAATGAATTATAATAGTGACCTTTTCAATGCAAGTGACCGTGCCTCCCAGGGACTGGGTGACCTGGAGGAGTTTGAAGGGCAGGTGGAAATATACCACGACAGCAGCTGGGGCACCATCTGTGATGACCAGTGGGATGACATCAACTCGGAGGTGGTGTGCAGGCATCTTGGCCTGAGGTACAAGCCCATCATTGCTACCATAACAATTGGGCCTGCGTCCAATGTGGCATTTAGTGCAAGTCAGAAGGTAGAGACAAGTGAGACAGCAGCTGAATAATTGCTGGTCCTTCCTTTACTGTGTATTTTTCCACTTTGGAGCAGGATCTCCTGATATATATGAAACCATAGGTGTACTGTAATCTCTGTGATGAATCATTCTTCCTCTGGGGAGAGTCAGGGCATTGAACTAGTTTAGGTAAGGTTTGAGGAACAGTATCAGAATGCAACCGAGTAAATGTCAGGAAAATCCTGTTGGGACAGCTGAACTTTATTTGGGATTAATCAAAGTCATTTTAACTGATGGCAGGTGTGTACCCAAAAAGCCTAAATGCTGTAATTACATCAAAAATATTAGTTTAAGGGTGTGCACACTTATGTACGGATGTCTAGTAGGGAGAGCTGAATATTTATATATCGCCCCAACAGTAACTCACTTGGCCATGTGGCTAGGTGTGTGCTGGTTTCAGGGCCTCTAGTTCGCCTCTGGTGTTCTTTAATGGCCAATGGGGGACTATCTGCAATGACGATAAAAATGACATCAGTGCCGCTGTGGTCTACAGACAGCTGAGATTTCAGTAAGCTTCCAGTGTCCCTCCACCTTTCACTCAGAGAACTCAGAGTGGTCTTAGAGTGGGCATTACACCGCCCGCTCTCCACAGCACATGGTGGTCAGATTCTGTCCTGGCCCGTTTCTAGAATGAAGGCAACAAAGTGTATTTCGTGACAGAACGGTTCTCACATTTTCAACAGAATTAAACATTTGCCTCCTGTTTGTTGCTCTACATCAACCACTACAGGGAAGGAGTGTTCCTCCTTCCCAAATTAGCCTGCATGTCTTTAAAAGTTAGCCACTTCCAATTGGAAGAAAGTATTAGGGGGTTATAGACAGAAATTCATGGCAATGAGTAGATACCTGTTTTATTTTTTTCCTCCTATCTTCCCCCACACCCATCCCTGTCTCAGCGAGGTATCCGAGGCACACTCTCTGGCATATTTTGAGGAAAGCCATGGCTCTATCCACCTGGACAACATGCGGTGCTCCAGAAAGGAGTACTCCCTTGGCAAGGTTCCAGCCAGCAGGCAGGGGGTGCATAATTGCAAGCATAATGAGGATGCTGGCATCAACTGTGACTCTCTGACAGAGCCTGTGCAGAATGTTGGCCTGGCAACACAATCCTGTGGCATGAGGCCTAAAATGCAGCGGTGCAGCAGGAGGATTATAGGAGTGGACAAATCCTTCAGGTTGCCAAACACAATTTAATCCAGGTGTGTCACAGCATATTCCAGCCTTTTTTTCTGTAATTTCTTTGTCTCCAGTTTTTCAAATAAAGAGTATGCAGTGTTTATCAGTATTCTTATACAATGTTCTCAAGATGGACTGTGTCACTGTACCTCACAGAGGGGATTGGCCATGGCAGACCAAAGGAAACCCACAATGCGGCACTACACTCACTGCAGCCCATTGCTTCAAGAGGTGAGAGGGCGACATCTAGGGGTGGGATGCATAACTGCACCTGGCTTTCTAACACCATACTCACTTCAGCAGCACCATCGTTTTTCTAGCTTTTTCTCTCTGACATGTTGCTTGTATTGTATTGGCAGATTTCCCAACAAAGCCAAAATTTCATGTTACTATTATTGTATACCTATAATTTGGTGACATAAATATTCACCTTTTCCAGCCAGATTGTCTTTTGCAGTTCTTTCTGTTTCTCTTGTTTTCTCACGAGCTCATTGTTTATCACTGTTTATCAACATGTTTTCATAAACAGGTCATATCTGCCAGGTTTGTTGGCAGATGTGGAGATTTCAGGTTCAGAAAGTACAAATCCAGACCAAGATTTTGTTTCAAACAACCAGTTGAGTATTCTTTATACTCAACTGGTTGGTTGAAACTAAATCTTATTTATGTGCTGCAGCTAGGTGGCTACTACACAGAGGAGTGGGACAACTGTGAGTGCGGCTTGACCCCTGAACGTATTGTGCTGCATGAGAAGTACTGTACCAGAGCCATGGATGAGAGTATGACATAACCCTCATGAGGTTGCCTGGCTTGGGGAAGAACTGTGTGTCCTTCAACCCCCTCACCAATGCTGCCTGCCTTCCAGGCTGCCAGGCACAAATGACTCATATAGCCAGCATCCTGCGTCATCACTGGCTGGGATGTCACAGGTGGGTTGCCCACAGGGCTGGAGCTGCAGTGGTCCACAATTCTCCTTTCCTATTTCTGCTGCATGTACTTACAGTTCTTTTATTCTCAAGCTTAAATTGAAACTCATTAACATTTCAATAAAGGATTTAACAGTTGGAGGAACTCTTCCCCCCATATGTATCTGTAATAACCAGAATGAGGCACTTTGCTTTATAATTTCCCCCCTTTGTCTCTTTTCAAAAGACAGATAATTAATGTAAGTTATTCAGCTTTAGCATCTTCTCCATCCCTATTGTATTGTATGGGGAAAGACACAATTTTGGGACTGGTTTACCTCATCACCACAGACATTTATCTAATTAGCATGGCAACTCAAAAGTACTTTAAACAATGTATGGGTGAAGATCCAAACTGATCAAAGACTGCCCCAAAATTAAAGTTACACTGCTTAGTGGTGGCAAAAGGAAAAGTATTCGCTCTTTTTCAGACTTTGCAGACACATTGTATGGGTGTTGATCTGGGGCTTTTTGAAACAATTCACACCAAAGTTGAAGCAGCATCACTTAGTGGTGGCACATGAAAGGACAGCCAGAAATGTTGAACCTGATTACATTGAGTCACACCAATTTGGGTGTTTTTTGTAGAGGCGGGGAGAAAGTGTAAATGGGCTAGAGGTTGTGAGAGGAGCAGGGATTAGATTGAGTAAGTGGTAACGGAGCCATCCAGGGAATACATTGTCATTGTTCTGACAGCATCCAATTTTCTTCTCCTTCGTCCCTCTGGTTCTGTTTGTGTGCTTTGTATAATTACCTCTCTCTCTCTCTCTCTCTTTCTCTCCTCATCAAACTAGGAATACTCCTGCATTTTCCTCCAAGCCTGCGTGCCACTAAAGTACTACGGTGAGTATTTCACCAGTCACATGCCCTGCATGAGCAGGCTATCAGTGCATCACCATGAACAGCTTCCAAGGTGACAGTGGGGATTCATTGGTATGCCAGGATGAAGGTGGGCGCTGGGTCCTCACAGGGGTCATTTCCTCGGGCAACCGATACAGGGCCTTACAGTGGCTGAAGCCCTCGCTGGAGTGTAGAAAGCTAAAAGATTAGAAATGTACGTAAAAGAATTTTAAAATCAATTCTAAAAGACACAGGTACTGTAGCCAGTGGAGTTCATGGAGAAGTGGTGTCATGTGATCTGATTTCTTTACTTTCATCAGTGTTCTAGCTGCTGCATTCTAAGTATTGTAATGTAACTAGGAATGATAGTCATTTAAAACATAAACAATATCTTCATAGTATTTCTGATCATTCTGATGTTATTTTAATTTAACTTGCATTTTTGAAAGGCAAACTTTTGAACATTAGTGTATATACAGCTTGGGGTCTGAGTACAGGGTCATGCCAGTTATCTGGCACCCCTAGAGACCTTTGGGTGAGGTTAAGGGCCTTTCTCAAGAGCCCAACAGAAATGTAAATTAACTCGCTGAGCCACACACCATCCCTGATGCTCAGACACTCATAAGAACTGATAAGACTGCAATGAGACAGATATCTGTCCCATTAACAGGGACAGTGTGCAGCAAATATGAATTCTACTCCCACAGCAAGGGACAGTATATAAGAAGAAGATCTTAGTGTGCTACCCCCCAGCTCAAACCTGTACCGTCATCTCCTTGAGAGAGAATGAAAGAAAGAAACTTGAGATGGAAGAAAATTGTTTTAAAAAAGTAATTTTGTGCTGTGTTCAATCTCCACAAAATCTGACAGATGGGTAAATTGCACTAAGTAATATTACAAGTTTGTATGCTGTGTCACAACTGCCCTTTTTTATTCTGGAAACACTCTGAAGCGGATTTAATCTTACTTCAAGAGACTCATTGTGGAAGTCAGAATAGGGAAACTATATTTTTTGACGATGGCACAAACCACTCTGCTGGTGTTATGATTTTGCTTCACAAGTTCAGAGGCAATGTTATTGATTCAGTTACTTCCAATGATGGTAGATGATTAATTTTAATTTTTAATTAAATTATGCCTGTTTGTCTCAATTAATATTTACGGCTATAATTCTAATAACTCTAATGAGGTGTTCTCGGACCTGGCCAATAAAATTTGCAAAATAAACATGGTAAATGGACTGCATTTATATAGCACTTTTTTACTCCTACGAGTACTCAAAGCGCTTTACAATATGTGCCTCACATTCACCCATGCATACCACACACCAGTGGCATTTCCTCCCTCTTTATCTAATAGCTGTATAACAAATGATATAATTATGATGCTCCAGATTAACTGTTACTGATGCTTGGTGTTACTTCAATGACAACGTTCAAGACTTTACTTGGTATGGTAGATCACAGTCCCTTACAGTGGTATGCAAAGGTTTGGGCACCCCTCTATAAATAACATATTTTGGTCATTTTTTTTAATTGAAAAGATGTAAACACAGTCTCTGTAGGAAATGGAAATAATGCACAATATTTTCACCAAACATTGATGCATAGTTACTTTTTATGTCATAAATTGAACAAAGATAAAAAATAAAAACATTATTGTGGCACTCTGCAAAAGTTTGAGCACCCTAAGAGTTTCAAAGTCTCAGATTCTTTTTGCAAGGTTTCACACCTTAATCAGCTCATTGGATCTGATGCATGGCAACAGCTATCATTAGTAAATGTTTGCTGGTGCCAGTTTCAAAGCTTTACAAATACTCTGACTCTTCAAACCTTGTGCATTCACCAACCATGGGTTTGTCTAAGCAGCTGTGTAAGACTCTGAAAATGAAAGTTATTGATGCCCACAATGCAGGAGAAGGCTATAAGAAGATAGCAAAGTGCAGTTTAAACAGTGAGAAATATAATTAAGAGATGGCAGTTCAGAGGAACTGTGGAGGTCAAGATGAAATCTTGAAGGCCAAGCCAATTCTTGGAGAGAACTGCTGGTATGCTGCTCAGAAAGACAAATCAAAACCCCCATTTGACTGCAAAAAAACATTTAGCATGCAGGAACATTTAGCAGACTCAGGAGTGGTGGTGCACCTTTCCACAAGACCTTCATGGAAGAGTCAGCAGAAGAAAACCTTACCTGCGTCCCCATCATAAAACCCAACATCAGAAGTATGCAACAGAACATCTACAGAAGGCTGATGCATTTGGGAAACAAGTGCTGTGGACTGATGAAGTTAAAATAGAACTCTTTGGCCACAATCAGCAAAGGCATATTTGAAGAAAAAAAGGAGCAGCATTTCATGAAAAGAACACCTTGCCAACTATTAAGAATGAGGATGGATGTATCCTGCTTTGGGGTTGTGTTGTAGCCAGTGGCACAGGAAACATTGCACAGGTGGAGGGAAGAATGGATTCCACTAAATACCAGCAAGTTCTGGAAGCAAACATCACACCATCTGTAAAAAAGCTGAAGCTGAAAAGAGAATGGCTTCTACAACAGGACAATGATTGAAAATTTGTGGGTAGATCTTTAAAGAGCTGTGCATGCAAGACGCCCAAAGAATATTACAGAACTAGAAGCCTTTTGCAAGGAAGCATGGGAGAAAATCCCAAGTACTAGCACTGAAAGACTTTTAGCTGGCTATAAAAAGCATTTGCAAGCTGTTATATCTGCCAGAGGAGGTGTTACTAAGTACTTATGTAGGGTGCCCAAACTTTTGCAGAGTGCCACAATAACGTTTTTATTTTTTATCTTTGTTCAATTTATGACATAAAAAATAACTATGCATCAATGTTTGGTGAAACTATTGTGCATTTTTTCCATTTCCTACAAAGATTGTGTTTACATCTTTTCAATTAAAAAATCACCAACATACTGTATGTTATTTATCGAGGTGTGCCCAAACTTTTGAATACCACTGTAAATCTCTAATACATCTTTTTCTTATTTCTCCCTCTCTTACAATATGTAAAAGATGTTTCTCATGCTCCTGCTTCTCTGACTGACCACAAATTAATATCGCTTAAATTGTTAACTTCTCCTACTTCCAATGGATGTCGTGGTTACTGGAAATTGAATACATCCCTTTTGGGTGATGCTCTTTTTAATTCTTCTGTTAAACAGTGTCTGAAAGAATGCTTTGACTCTGATACTAGCATGAATGGGAATTATTTAAATTTAAGGTAAGAGGTCTTGTCATCAATTATAGTAAGGAGTTAAAAAAGGACAGACTTTTAAAAGAGTTACCCTTATGCATAAACTTGATAGTCTCTTAAGAATAGGGAATCCTTCGGCAGAACAGATCATTGATCTTAAGACAACTCAATTAGAGCTTGATAATTTATATACTGATTTAGCCAGAGGCGCTTTTATTAGATCCAGAGCTAAGTGGATTGAGGAAGGTGAGAAAAATTCTAGTTACTTTTTTGCTCTTGAAAAAAGGAATTATAAACGCAAGTCCTTATCAGCTTTATACATTAACAATACTTTATGTAAAGACCCAGCTAAAATTTTGGACTTTGTTTCTACTATTTACAGAAAACTTTATAGATCTGTTTTTCTTTAAGACAGGTGCAATCGTTTTCAACAACAAATGCGTGATTGTGTGCCTATTGTTAAAGATGACTTCTTGTGATGCGGAGCTCTAACTTTTGGAATTAAAGGCTGCTCTGAACATTGAAGGTGTTCCTGTTGAATTTTATTTAAATTTTTGGGATATTTTGGAGCAACCGATATTAAATCTTTTTAAAGAATGTGTTAAGCAAGAAGTAATGGTGACTACTATGAAACAAGGGGTAATTTCTTTAATGCCAAAACCCAGTAAGACCCTTTATATATAGATAATTGGCGCCCAATAAGTTTGCTATCTACAGAATACAGATTGCTTGCTTTAATTTATGCCAATATACTCAAATAAGGCTTAAATCACCTGATTAACGAAGCTCAAACAGGTTTCATGAAGGGCCACCATATAAGTTGTAAACTTGTAATATAAGACTAGTTTTAGACCTGATTGACTATTGTGATTCGGTTGATTCTAATGCTATAATTCTGGATTTTTGCAAAGCCTTTGATACGGTAAAACACAACTTTGTTTTTGCTTGCTTAGAAATATTTGGTTTTGGTTCTAACTTTATTTCTGCTATTAAAATGTTATATAAGGATAACAATAGCTTTGTAATTATTAATCATGATACTTCCAAAAGATTTAGTATTCAACGGCGTATTTGCCATCTCTCCCTTTATATTCACAACACTTTTTCTGAAGGACAATGATCAAATACCTGTTGCTCTAGAATCCATTCAGTTCTTTTCTCAAGCCTCAGATCTATATCAAAACATAAGTAAATGTGAGATTCTGTGTCTTTATAATGCAACCGACTTATTACTTAGTGGCATTCCTGTTAAAAACACTGTCATATATTTAGGATTATACATTTGTAAAAATTTTACTACTCAACACAATTTTAATTTCTTTCCGAGATTGAAAGTGACAAGGAACATCATCTTTGACAACTGGCTTCAGAGACCTATCTATCATTGGTAGTTTTTCTGTCAAAGGCAGAAGGTCTTTCTTGTTTTGTGTATCCAGTCTTATCTTTAAGTCCAACGGAAGCTATTTGTAAAGACATTAATAGTACCTTCCTAACATACAGCATAAGCTCAAATAAGATCCGAAGGTGACATTGAAGTGATTAATTATTTTGACATTAATAATACCTTCAAAATCAATTGGTTGAGAAAATGTTTGTTTAATGGTGAAGGTTTTTTTGTGGTACTTTATTCCTTGTAACATCTTTCAAAATGTGGTGACTTACAATTTCTAAAATGTAACTATTCTCCTTCCTCTTAAACTTTCTAACTTCCATAAACAAGCTCTTAGCATGGAAACTTTTTTATGGTCATAATTTTTTCCCCTCATAAAGCACTCTTGTGGAATAACAAAGACGTCACAGTTAACAATAAATCTTTCTCCCTTCATGGCACATGAAAGGCATCTCTTTTATTATTAACCTATTTGACAATCATGGAAACCTCCTTTCTTATGACAAATTTCTTCATGATTACCAGTTTCCTATACGATCTAGAGAATTTAATCTGGTATGTAAAGCCATTCCTCCTAGTATCATTCAGTTAGTTAAATATCACCTACAGTATCTTACAGCATGAATGTCTGCACAGACCTTAATTTAATCATTGATGGTTGCCATGTTCTTGATAGAAACTGCAATAAGTTTATACGCAATGCTCTCCATTCTGAAAAGAAATGTTCTCTGAAAGGGAAGTACTTCTGGAATGATTTGATTGTTGTTGTTGAATGGAAAACTGCCTAGTTATTACCTTATAAATTTTGCATTCCCAATAAAATAAAAGAAATACATTTTAAGATTCTGCATAGGATATACCCCTGTAATGCAGTGTTAACAAAATGTAAAGTACAGCTTTTTAAAATGGCTTCTTCTAATCAGTGACTAATGTAAGTGCACAATAAGCATTATTTTTCCTTTCAGTTACATTCACAGAATCACAAAACTGGATAACACAAAACAAAGGCTTCTAGCACACTTGCCAATGACAATAAGTAAAATTGACTGGAAATGGTTGTGACTTGGAGGTACATGTACTATCTTGTACTCACACATATAGGGCCAGTTTTGCAGAAAAGGATTAAGCCTTGACTTGGACTAAACTGCGCCACCAGTGGAGATTCACCATTGAAACTGAAAGCTAACCTAAGATTAATCTTAATCCTTGTCTGTTAAACTGGTCCATAGTGTTTAATTGAGAGAGGCCAGTTTACAATCACTGTCTTTTTTCCTGTTATAACAGGGGTTTCCAATTCAAAACTTCAGAGTTGATTGTGGAATCTTCATGTTGATGGTGAGACATGGTGTCTAATTTATAGGCTTAAATGTTGGATAATTGATATGAATTTTAAAAGATATTTCTTCTGCAGTCTGCTTTGTATGTGGCATTGGAAGCCCCCTTTGACTACTCCATAGTAAGTAGCTTTAAAATAAAGTAAAAATGTATTCCTGCCATCACACTAGAGGTCGACCGATATGAGTTTTTCAATAGCCAATGCTGATATTTAGCATATATATGCTGCAGATTTTTTTGCCCAATAATTGGACGTTTTGCGCTGTATTTGCATGGTAAAATATCACACTAATATTAACAAATGATATACAAAATTTCTTAATTTCTCAACACAGCATTTATTGAATACTGACTTGTGTAAATTTAAATATAAACTTAAAAACACAATACAACTTATAAACAATAAAATAGCAGCATCAGAATATATTTAGTGCACAATATAGCAGTAACCTCCTCATTTATGATGGAAGGAAAATTCACCAGTCTGCTGCAGATATTGCACCTGGCTTTTCCTGGTGTTGTCTTGGTGAAATACTGACATACAGGGTTAGATTTTTGTTCAGCCATTAGACAGCAATTACTGAAACAGGAGAAAAATGCAAGGTTAGCATTTTCATTATAGTGTCTTCATGTTCAATTAATTCTACAATTCCAGTATTCCATGCACATTAAACGAATTACACTCTAATACATTTTGAAAGAAAAAAAACACTAGTAACTAAATGCATTATGGTATGAGTAGTTCACAAGGCCCAAAACCTTTCACTAACATGCTGTAAGCTGTCTGTCTGCTAACATATACAAGCCAAATTCATCAGAATCTAGCGATCGCAGAAAATAAAATAAATTTGTCGTATTACACAGCCTTGTATGCAAGAACAACGTGAGCCCCTAGTGATTGTGATGTTGTCGACGGATTAGCCCGCCTAAAGGATAGACATGTTTAACTAGGAAACTAACACGTGCACTTTTTATCTAGACGTCTGACAAATTGTTCGAATCTCCGCTCTCAAATGCAAAAAAGTTACACAGAAGGACCATTGTCAGCATCAGTTCAAGTGAATGGTAACCAAGTTTTTCTCTGCCATGAATTGTTCTTAGTAGCTCTGTCTCCGAGGACGGTGTTGTCTGTGATTGGGGCAGAGTAACGCAACTCTCACACACGCTGCAGTGTTTGAGAGAGCTGCCTGCTACGCCCCCACACACAGAATGAAATTCTCTGAAACAAGAAAAAACGGACCTGATAACATCCGGCTGATATGGCAATAACTAAAATTTCGATTTAACGATTAAAAAACGTCCGTGAGCCCACCAACAAGCGCACGAAACTGTCAGAATCAATGATCCTTAACGTTACCTTTAAGCTACAGCTGGTTGAAGGCTTACGCCAGTTCCCGACAGCGTAATTCGTGTTCCATTTCAAAAGCGCTGGCCTTTTCTTTTAAAGCAACATTTCATAGCAAACCAGTTAAATAAGTAGGTCTTTGAAAGATCAGAATTTAAGTCTTACCGTTTCTTCCTAGGACTCTTCCAAAACTTCTGCCTGGGGTCCTGCACAAGGCAGCATGGGTCACGTGTTCCACAGCAACAATAACACTGGGCTGTCCGCAGATGTGCCTGTCTGTAAATCGGCGTACTACACTCGGATATCAGCCGGTGCCGATATATGAAATTATTTTTTTATTACATTATTACATACATTATTACATTATTTTTTCCCATTTAAAATTGCCCTGAGATTTGGGTGTTGTTACAATAAACAACACAACTTTTTGTTCCAAGCTTCGGAAGGCTGTTTCCACTCTGGACCGTATAGTCTAAGCCTGCCCTTAAGGGTAATCATGTACCTGTATTCAGGCTGCCAAAAATAAAACAGGAGGAGGTTTGTCAGGTCAGTATTGAATGTAGAGTCCACTGAAACCAAATAATAATATGCATTCCCTTGTAAAAAAAATAGTGCACTAAAGTGTATTAACAGTGTGCTTTGATCACTAGAAGTATAATAAAAATGCATTCTCTTTACATGTATTTTTTTTAATACACTGATATACTTTTTGACTGTGTACTTTTAGAAAATATATTTTGCATTTAAACATAATTAAATAAAACTATGTCTGTAATCAAATACACTTTAGTACATTTTTAGGGATATAATGCACTTAATAGACTTTGCTGAAAGTATATTTTTTGTGCTAAATGTATTTTTCAAGCAAACACTTTAGTATACTATTTTTTTTCACAAGGGTTGCTAACATATAGTAATTAAGATTTATTTGTAAAGCACATTTATACAGAGCTTACACTGACCAGAGTGCTGTAGAGAGTGTGATTAAAAGAAAACACAAAAATGATAAAAGTATAAAAAATAATAGATGTACAGCAACTATGAGTCATTTGACAAAGACTGACATGCTATGTCAGCTGTGTGAAGCTGGCCCCCCTACAATCGGCATAAATAAAAATTCCATCGTATTTGGTTAGTGCTACGTTTGTGGCTGTTTGTGCTGCAAAAAATTAAGATTTGTGCTGCTTTCGTTTTAAAGATAATGGCTATTATTTTTTCCAGACGATTACGTAACCCAGCCCCCTATATATAGCTTCACACAGCTTCCTAAGTCATATGTTTTGGTCTCACTTTCTTTGCAAACATTTTTGTTACATTTTATAGGAACCTATATTTAGGCTAAAAACTTGAAAGCAAGCAACTGTAGAGGTATTGGTAAAACCTCTACAAGGTTACTTGTGTAGTTGAATGAGCTATTAGGACATTTTATGTCATGTCTCATGCTTTAAAGGTCTATTTGCACTTTGTTTCCTTTTAAATTAAGAAGTCTGATATTTTTCATATCAAAAGCTACATAAAGGTGAGAATTTCACACCGAAATATTAAAATTAACATGCAGTCTTAACATTCCTTTTTGTAGAATTTAAATACATTATTAACGACTGTTTACAATGTTAATAATCTAATTTAAATCGAGTGGAGTCTAGTGGAGTGCTTCTGGTGGAGGTGACGTGTTTCTGGTTCTCTTGGTAGAGATATGCAACCAGACGCTTCTCATATGAAAGGGAGAGTGGGCTTCTTGCACATCAGCTTCTGCATTCATAGAAATGTGGCTGGCTCGCTTCCGGCCTGTGAACAATGGCATTGGTTTATATGTGCCATCTACAGGACCTACCCAAATTTATGATCAATGATGCACATCGCCTTTTGTAAATTCTTTTCCAAACCACCAACAAGTAAATTTAAAGCTTTAAGGTGTATGCCTTGTCTTGCATCCACAGATATGAAGGCGGGTCTTGTATTCTTTAAACTTTGTGGCTGGCATTAGCTATAGCTTATGCTAATAAACATTACTCTCAGACAGTGATAGCATATGTATGTACTAATGAAGAATCTATGAACATCCTCAGTCATTATAATGAAGAATCCTAACTTATTATGTTCTATATGTGCTTAAGAATATATTGCGTTAATGTGTGTTTGCTATTCTTATTGTCTAACGCCCATTTTCAAAAAAGGGGATAGAAGTAAATTGTCAACCTATAGGCCAATCAGTCTAACTTGTATAACTGGTAAAGTTATGGAGGCTGTAATAAAAGAAAAAAATAGTATTTTTTATTTTTTGAGATGTTATGTAGAGCTCATTAAATTCACTGCAGCCTCAATCTTTCTATTCAAAACATATTTGAAGATTGAGCTTTATTATCAGTGCAAGTACAAACATTCAGACAATGAAATGCCAATAGGCATGTAATCCAAAAGTGCAAAATAGTGCAAAGATTTCTTGTTATAAACGTGGTTAGGCCCCCAAATATAACAAATTGTTCAAAAACTTTACAGTCTAGCTTGTCAGACTTTGCAACAAGAGGCATAATTTGCATATTATATCATACTGCTCATTTGCACTGACCATTTATGGTAATTTGTGAGTGGCAACTGGTCAGGATCTGAGGCAGGTGAATGTATACACATTAGTTCTGACATTTCTGAGGGGAAATGCACATATGCTTGGTTTGAAATGTCTGAATTTTTAAGTGTATATGTGTCACGCCCAGCTCCGTCCGATCCTCATGTGTGCCACGCCCACCTCGTTACCTCGTGTTGATTCCTGATTGCACTCACCTGTTGCTTGTTCAGTTTAGCCTGTCATGTGTATTTAGTCTGCATCTTGGTTAGTCTCCCTAGATCTGTCATTGTAGTGTAGTGCGATGTTAGTATGCTGTGTTCCCCTTCCTTTTAATAAACCCCGTCACCTGCCTTTATTCACAGCTTGCTCGGCTGATTCCCCGCTCGTCCGACACTAAGTGTGACAGTATGCTAGGGCTGAATGATTTATTGATTTCAAATTGAAATCACAATTTGAAACAATGTAATTAGTGAATAACAAAGGCTGCAGTTTGGTATATGACCTGTGTTTCTGAGAGATAAATGTTTGTTTTCATGGTGACGTCATCAGCATGAAGTTGGCCCCCCATTTGCATCTGATTTCCACCAAACCGATCGCAATCGTTTGTGCTGGTTTGTGCCGATAAAATTTTTGTTTGTGCTGCTTTAGGGGGGGCAACTTCACGCTGATGACATCACCATATAAACAAACATTTATATCTCAGAAACTAAAACAGCACAAACAAAAAAATTAACGGTACAATCCAGCACAAACTCGGCACATATAACTGAGACCAGTTTGGTTGAAATCTGAAACATATGGGGGGGCAACGTCACGCATAGGATATGCATGATAAAGCATGTCTGACCCCAGATTTAAAACTGTCCTGAGAATAGTTTTACAAATTCATTTTGACCTCCTTGTGTGACAGTCATTCTCACCAATCGGACATGCTGTGCTCCTCACATACCAGTTACGCTCACCAAACTTATTTTTAAACATATATTACATAATCTATAAAAGATTTAATAATTAGGTTTTTTTCTAAGGCAGAGTGATGTTTTAGCAAAACTTAAATTCCCTGTGCTATGATGTCCATACAGAATTGAAAGAAAAGCTTGATCTTAATAAAGCTGACTAGTGACTGAAGAATTGCATGTGCATAACATGTGATGTTGTTATTGATATCACATATCATTCAGCTGTATAATATACTACAGGCATTTTTTTTAATTCAGTACAAAATACTCTACCTCTCATTGTGACATCATTCAGCACCAGTTACTTTCTCAAAGTACCAAAGGTATGGTGCCTGGTACGGTGGAAAAGTGTCCATTGACAGCACTTTAATCCAGTCAGTTCCTCTTGAATATTAAAACATTTTAGAGATTGGGTACTGGTGTGGAGTATGTTAAGTTTGTACAAATAATAGCATTAATTACTTTGTAGGTGGTTACCTGTCAAAAGGTATGTACCATGAGCCCTGTGCACCCTGGTCACTGGGTGTCCCAGCCGCAGCTGTTTCCCAGTCCGCATTGCCCACTACACCTCAAACAGTTCTTTGGAATTCAGTGCAACACAAATGCTGTGGGCCACATCCGTGCCACATTGATGATGCATATGCATAAGTTACGTCTGTATAAGTTACGTCTAATTAATGAGCATGTTGCAAAGACTGTATTCTTTACACTAATCCAGTCTTTTAGAAATGCATCCAAAGTTCTGCATGCATCCTGATCTATTTTGGAAAAAGTTAAACATATGAGGCTTTATTAACTGTCATCGCCTGTATCTGAACATTGCCTATTGTACTCCATTTTGCAATCTGTCAGTGAACTATATCTCCCATTCTCTCCATTATGTGTTAAACTCTTGTTCCACACAAGAGACTGGAAAAACATCACACCCCACTGAACATGGGTGAGATGAAGGTGAAGAGTGTGAAAGTCTATAAATTACTCAAAGTTTACTAAAGTTAAGACCGCACCTGGTCCCACACCACCACTGTTAAATAAGTTTCAGCAGCATCTGTACTAACTAAGAAGTCTGAGGAAATTTGGCATGCCAGCCAGAATCCTTAAGAGCTTCTATAGGGGGAATATTGAGAGTCTCTCACCAGCAGCATCACAGTCAGTCAGCTTTGGCAATACCACTGCAAAGTACTGGAAAGCTCTGGGATGAGTGGTAAGAACTGCCCAAACAATCACAAGTACAGCTCTACCATCAATGGAGGACATTTATCACACCAGGGTCATCAGGAGGGCTTGCAGCATCATATATAGGACAGCAGCCACCCCCAGCACAGACTGTTCACAGTCCTACCATCAAGTAGATGCTAAGCAAGTGTGAAATCAAGGACCACTATACTATGGAACAGTTTTTACTAACAGGCCATGAGGCTTATGAACAACTTGGATTCATTGCCCCTCCCCCACAAACCCTGACTTTGCTTATACAACCTACTTGCGATCTTGTTACAAGCACCCCCCCTACAGAATATATTCACCAGAGGGCACACCCATATCACATGCATATACACTATATTGCCAAAAACATGGGGACACCCCTCCAAATCATTGAATTCAGGTGTTTCAATCACTCACATAGCCACAGGTGTATAAAATCAAGCACCTAGGCATGCAGACTGCATCTATAAACATATACAAATGAATAGGTCGCTCTCAGGAGCTCAGTGAATTCAAGCATAGTACCATGACAGGATGCCATCTGTGCAATAAGTCCATTCATGAAATTTCCTCGCTACTAAATATTCCACGGTCAGCTGTTAGTAGTATTATAACAAAGTGGAAGTGACTGAGAACAACAGCAACTCAGCCATGAAGTGGTAGGCCACGTAAAATCACAGAGCAGGGTCAACACATGCTGAGGCACACAGTATGCAGAAGTTGCCAACTGTCTGTAGAGTCAATAGCTACAGACCTCCAAACTTCGTGTGGCCTTCAGATTAGCTCAAGAACAGTATGTTGAGAACTTCATGGAATGGGCTTCCATGGCTGAGCAGCTGCATCCAAGCCTCACATTACCAAATGCAATGTAAAGCATCGGATGCAGTTGTGTACAGCACGCCGCCACTGGACTCTAGAGCAGTAGAGACGTGTTCACTGGAGTGACAAATCCTCGGACATAGAAGACTCAAGGTTTTATTTCAAGACCAGTAAAGACCACTCATAAAAATGCCTCAATACAGCCGTTGAAAAAAATAAGAGACAACTCTAAATTTTTAAACATTTTTAAATTCTGGTTTAATCCTGGTCCTACTGGCAGAAAGCTATGCTGAACTGCAAGATGCTTTCAAAATTTGAAAGTTTAAAAAAAAATTGAGGTTCAAAATTTCTAAAACAGCAGTATACAAAAATAAGGTGAAGTAGGAGACACTGGGAACAACCAGAAACCAGCCAGGTAAAAGGTGGAAGGTGGAATTCTAATGCCAGAAATGAGTTTCTCATGAATCAAAGGATGATATCAAGTGAACTTCAAAAGGAATGGAAAACATTAAGTGCAGGTGTGAAGTACACTGCTAGGATAGTTTGTATCAGTCTCTTAGAAGCAGGACTGAGGTCCCATAAAGCACGAAAGAAGCCCTTCATTAATAAGAAACAGGGAAGAACCAGACTGCAGTTTGCTGAAAAATGTATATCATTCACAGACGTACATCCATAAATAGAGAAATAAGTGAAACAAAAATTGTGCTGCGGTGTTTTATATTTTTTCCGGCAGCTATGTGTATGACAATGGCTTAATATTCATCTGTTTGTTAACACTTAAGTTAGGGTCCACATTAATATATTTTCACTTAGTAATACAAAAATATTCTTCCAATTTAGCCTTATGTACAGCTTTGTGTTTACGACTAAACAATGCTTTTTTATTTTAACTTCTTTCAGATGAGATACTGACATACAAAATTTATGCCATACTGCTTAGCCCCAAGATGGTGACTATGTGTCATGATCCGCTCTGTACAATCCTCCCGTGTGCCACGCCCTCTCATTTCCCACATGTATTTCCCTGATTGTACTCGCCTGTTGCCAGTTAGTTTCTACTTGTCCTGTGTATTTAGTCCGCGTCTTTCCCCAGTATGTCAGATCAGTCATTAATGTTTGTCGCCGTATGCTCCCTCGTCCGCCTGTTTTCCCGAATTAAACCCTGTTTACCCCCGTATTTTGGCTTGCATGCCTTCTTCCACGCTCGCCTGCCTCCCGGGTCACAACACTATGCTCCATATTTTATAGTGTGTTGTTTTATGTAGTCTATTTCTGATCTTGATTTGGTCTAGCACTGCCTTGGTCTTGCCTCGGCCTCAATATACTCTTGTCTTAGAAATGATTTGAATGTCTGTTTATGCTTAAGATAAGTTAATATCTTCTTTCTTTTAACTGGGTTACCACAACCATTACTATTCCAAAAAAACAAAATGAACTGAATTAACCATTTTCATGTCCTGACCTACTTGTACCCCTGTTCCCCACAAATAGTTCAGTAAACATTAAATAACACATGATATTACCAGCTGCTGTATCATCTTTCTGTAGTAAATCATTGTAAAACATTAACTTGGATTTGAACAGGGCAACATAGAACAAGTTTCAACATCAATCACACAACAAAAAAGTTAAACCAAAAACCAACCCGACCAAAAAAGTCTGGTGGGACATAAAACAAACTCCCCAGTCATTTCTCCAAAAAGATTTCCACACCTTGTAGAATCTTTAAAGCAGCCATGAATGATTTGCGCTACTTAGCTAATTCTCTTGAGAAGTCAGGGAATATCAATATAGAGATCTTGCAGTCCCCCCACACAACTCCCCATTGCTTCGGAATGGCAGCCCAATGCGCTCTTTCGATCCCAAACTCAGTGGTCGGGTCAATGCCAAGTCCCTCAGACTGGACCTTTTACTCACAGATTATCTACTCACCACTCATCCAAACCTTCTTTCAGGCCTACAATCCTGGCATTACTGCACCAGCTCCTGTTCTCAAGATCTTCATTATGATTTCAGAGAGTTTTAAGCAGATAATCATTTTTCTCTTTTTTTACCCAGAAGTTATTTGGTGATGTCCTCCCACCTTAGAAATACGACCTTCAGCCTCTGGTAGAGGTTTTGCAGCTAGTCCATAGTTTCATTAATTGAGGTCACATCATCTGATAGATGCTCATGCGACCTGTGGTGGCGCCTTTTAAATATTTTGATGCTGTTGACATGTTTTCATTGAACCCATATGGAGAGTTATCTCAGAGATGAAGGGTAATGTGGAACTTGAGTTTTTCATAACAATGTGGACTAAATGTAACTATATAAAAGTTAAGATTAATGGTGGATTCTTGATCAAATAAAAGTTTGAAATTTCACTTGAAGCTAAATTGAGCAGATGAAAGTCATCTTCACTTAGGCATATTATTAGAAGACCCAGTAGGAGGGGAGGACTACGATCCTTGGAGAAGTTTAAGGTAAAAGAGAAAGACAACAACCAGAGAAGTACCTCTGATACGGTAGCTAGGAGTTGACGCTGACTTAAAGATAATAGTGACAATATACCCTGATGTTGTTCAAATTCATAACTTTGAAAACAGGTACTCAAGAGTGCTAAACTGCCAATAATAAAATTGTAAAACGTACATTACTCACACGAAGTCTGATGCCAGTCACACTAAAACTGTGCAATTTGTTTTTAAAAACACTGAGTATATTCGAACGCAGTAGAAATTTAAAATGACTTAAATGGTTTAATAAAACACGTGCTTTTCGCAAAACCACGGTCGATATAACCATGAGGACTTCCGATGCACAATCAAAGAAGTCCGAGAAAATAGCTGTTCTAACCGATATTTCCATGCCGCGGTAGAGACAGCCAAGCGTCGGCACCCAGAGACACATTTCTTCCTGGGTCGCAGCGTCAGCGTTGCGCTGAAGCGCTCCGATCAGCATAGTGGGTGGGTGCTGGGGGTCAAAGGCCACATCATTTAAACCTCCCTAGAACAAAAAACGCAGCATGATTTATTATTTTATTATTAATATTTTTGACAAAAGATTAATGTGGAAATATGGCTACGGCCTTTAACCATATATGGCCGGTGACGGAACACAGAATTAAAAATAGCTGTCATCCAGTGCGGGGGAAGCCGAAGGAACGAGGCTAAGAACGCGAGGCGGAAGCCGCGATCAGCTGATGGAGGAGCCTCGGCTGAAGCCTGTGTCTCAGTACGGGAGAGCCATCTTCCTACCTTAAGGAAGAGCCGGCAGGGGACGGGCTGGAGAGATCGGGGGACCCCGGCGTTACGGGCGGCCCAGACGCATTGCGTAAGGGAGGGAGGGAGCGGCGGGGCCCCGGCGGACGATACCGGGACCGGGGGGAGTGCAGAAAAGGAGCCGGCCGGGGCAACGGCAGACGAGCTTTAAAAACAAAACACACACACACACAAAGGAAAAGAGGAATACGAGTGAGTGTACGGAGAAAGGATTGGGGCACACTGGGCACCCATAATTACAGCAACCATAATAAAATGCATTTTATTGTGGTTCTGGGTTAGTGGAATTCGTATTACCCCCGGTGACTTCCTGCCATAGTCTGTGGAGAGGAGGGAAAAAAACAACATACACAGAATATCAACATTATTCAGCAACATGCGGAGACGGCTAGCTAGGTTTATCATCGCGATAGCTGCTGTTTGCTGGCGAAGCGAATGGTGCGCTTTAAAGCGGGATAAATCAGTGTGCTGAATGCTGATGTAACACCCCGTCCCCACCGACACGTCATTAAAAAAGCATTCAGTTCCCCTCCGCCTTGCAGATATTGCACGTCTACGTGCGATCATTGGTTTAATTGTCCAGAGTACTTATTTATGCACATTACAGCTTTCATTCCTAAGACTGAAACGAGTGTTAGAGACTTCTGGCCAGGATCATTAAATTTACTCTGTCGGCGAGTCAACCAGCAGTCCTCGTCGTTCAGTGCGTGATTAAAGGCTGTTTTCTGTCACCCGGCGTACTTGGTCAGCACCGCTTGGTATCTCTGTTTCAGCCATCATACAAGGAATCACCCTGGAGGAGATATACACCCAGGTGAAGCAAATCATCGAGGAGCAGTCTGGCCCCTACATATGGGTCCCAGCCAAGGAGAAGTTGTGAACAGGCTTACACACTAACTGGTTTTTATTTGTTTTGGTTTTTTTTTTTTTTTTTTTTTTTACTTTTTACATTTCTAATGATTTTAATTTATTTTTTTAGCCGACCTGCGCTGGTCTGTTCTGTTAGATGGTACGTTAACCTGAGCTTCAGAATTAGCCTTTCTCACATGCCCGTGTCAAAGGCATTGTGAAATTTCATCATGGCCCGGTTTTCTGACCTGCCTGCTAAATATCTCTGGAAGACTGGCATTCGGAGCTCCGGTTTGGACCATCCCTGTTTCTTGCTAAGGTGCCGAGGGTATTTCCTGGCCGGCATCTACAAAAGGGGGGGGCTTATGGTACACTTCCTTAATGTTTAAGGGCGGTGACTCTCTGCAAAAAAACTAAAATGAGTACATTGTATGTTTTTTTTAAGCTTTGTTTTCGTAATGATATAGAATAAAATACATAACGCAAAACTTTGCACATTATAGCTTTAACACTTCTGGAAAATCCTGTTTTCTTGTAATTTTATTCTTTTGTTGCTGTTCCTTTTTTAAAGCTTCGTCTAAATTGCTTTAACGTGTAGCTTTTTTAAAATTTCTTCTTCCTGGTCTTGATCCGTATGCATTTGCTTGTCAACAGAGATCTGGCAGCTGTTCTGTTCTGGTTTTTTCTTTTGGTTGTTCATTGGCATGAAGTCGGCAAAATGCAGGCAAGACATCAGTGTCAGACTGTTACTGGATGGGTCCTGACAGGCAACAGTATCTTATCATTACCTGCAAACGTCACGAGTTGACATTGGCGGTTTCCATCGTGTTCAGGTGCTCTTAAGGGTTCCGTTGATATAGTCACACAGAAATGTAATGGTTGTTTTAAAAGCTGATATATAGAATAATAAAGTAGGATGCAAAACAGCAATGCAAAAACCATGAGAATTTATTGTACACTGAGATTTTAACATATATTTAACCCTCAGTAAACTGCCTATTTTGTTATAATAAAGGTCTATATTGAACTTTAAATGCAACAGTTATGGGAATTATTTTCTTTACATTGTCAGACATATATGAATATATATGTGTAAATATATATTATGAAATAAATATGAATATATTTTCCTTTACTTTTACCACCACCACCTTTGTTGCTTATTTTCCGTGCATAAAATTGAAAGGAAAAGTTCAGGCCCAATGGAGCCCATGTGGTAAAAGTAAAACAGTATTTGGTATAAATCAGCTGGCAAATAAAGTCACTATTACAGCAGGTTCTCCTCTTTTTTTCTGACCATGTGAATTTAGTTTTTCTTATGTGATGTGCATGGTTTTAATGCAGTAGGCTATTGTACAAAACAAACAAACAAAAAAGTTGTGCGTTTTCACCTGGGATTGTAGTTGTCATATCTTAAAGTTCCTCATGGACTAATTTCCGGTGGGTCTGACGTTTGGTCTCGGAGCAGAAAGTCCGAAGATGCGCGCTCTAACGCCGGCCTTCAAACCTCCACCAGGGGGAGCTCTTTCGCGCTCGCGGGCCATGGAGAGGATTGTTCCGTGACTGCTTCTTCTTCACCACCTCATCACGACTGTAACTTAATTTACAGCTGGACGGTATAAGCAACTTACCAACGGATTCATTCCATCTGTCAAAAGAGGAGAACAGTTAATAAAAACTTTCTCATACTATGCAGTATAGTCTGCATCTTTTTTTTGGGTCTGGCGGGGGGAGGGGAGAGGGGTCTAAATGCAATTCTTATTTGAATATACCCAAAAAGAATGTGTCGAATATCACAGAATATATGTCATTTTAATATAATAGATTATAATATTATACATTTTGATGTAAAGTGAAATTTGTTACAACGCCCAGTTAAATTGCATGACAGCGTGAACCAGAGGTAGGTAACCCTAATCCCAGAATGCCAGGATCCAGCAGGTTTTCCATCCTACCTGATAAGTTACTATCCGCCTGAGATCAGGTGAGGTTCATCAGAGAGCAGGTAGGATGGAAAACCTGCTTGATACCGGCACTCCTGGATCAGGGTTACCTACCTCTGGTACAATCATATGCGGTTCGCTGTAGCAACATCCCGCTGTAAGAGCAGGCATTACAGCCTACATACTGTAGTTCCCAGATTGCCCTTTAGGGTCAGCTAGCTTCACTGTGTTCTCAAGGTTACCTGCTCATACAGATAACTCTTTCCTGTGATAAAATTTGACCTCTGAAACTTGTTATACAGAGGGCATGTGGAAGTAATATAAATATGCAATTCTTTATTGTTCACATAAAGTCTGATTTACTGAGGTGAATCTCCCTCAATGAAGCATCGCCTACTATCTAGTGTTGTGATAGAATTAGTTATAAAATGAACAAACATCAACATCCCACCTATCACTAAATAAGACTAAGAAAACCATCCCACATTGTTGAATAAATGTTCCCCTTTATAGATCAGTAATTCCAACAAACGAGAAGTCTGTAGGAGACTTAAACGGCTTCCTTTCCCGTTTTCGGGTGGTTGCGTAGTAGGACAGAAATGGAAAAGTCCCGCTCTGAGTATTTAGTAAGGTGGAGTCTGTTCAATAGGAATGAAAGACCTCTGTGTGAAGGCTCTGGATAAGGGCCAGCGCTGAGACGTCTCTTCGTCAGGTGAGGGGACAGAGTTGCAGTAAACTTTTTCAGAGGGCGACAAGAAACACAGTAGCGCCGTAAAACTAATATCCATGATGTTTGTTGCGCCACTATGCTGAAATTGCGCCTTGTGCTTGAACTTGACTTTACAGCTGCCGGTGTTGCGTTTGTATAAATGGAAAGGTGGCAAGGAGGCGCGCGTCTTTGCCCCGCTGTAAGAATGTGCGCGTGGATTCTGCTCAGTGGGGCTCTAATCCTACAAAGCGGTGAGTTCATCCACATAAACGTTTATTTTAGAGCATGTCTCATTTTGCACAAACTTGTGATATGTGATCATGTCTTTCAAAATAAAATATTTGAGTACATTTTTATACATTTAGTTTATTACATCAGGACTTTAGATGTACTAGAAAAAAGAAAACAATTACTACTAAGAAAACTGAAATGTTGACCAAGGGAATTATTGTGTTTTGTTAAGTTTTCTTAATCATCATTTTATTGGGCGTGCGGTGGGATTTGATACATTTGTAAATGCTTCTGTAAAAAGTTTGCGGCCAGAGCAGTGTGAGATGGTGCACAGTTTCACCACAAGAAATGAATAAGTGTGAGGATATGGCGAATGCCTTCCGCGGCGCCTCCATCAGTCCGTCGCTGCGGTGTGTCCTCAGCAATTCGGCGGAGGAATGTGCGCTCAAACTCACGGTAAGCTTCCATCGCCGAGAGGGCGGGCACGTTCATCATACTCCAGTCCACCATATTGAGCAGAAATAACTCCAGTGTCCTGTGGAAAAAGCGACACTTAGGACAACGGCGTTTTTATCTAAATCACCGTATATTTACCTAAATACATAAATAGCCCACATGCTGTGCCTGACTTGGAAAAAAAGTTATGTTACAAAATTGATGTTAATATTATTTTGATTTAATTGAACAATTTCCCTCCATTTTTAATGAGATCTCTTTAAAATCTTTATGATTTTTTTCAAGTCATAATAATAAACCAATTTAAATTGTTGTAATCATAACTTCCCTTACAAGATACTACTGCGCTATTATTATTAAAGTAACATAGTAGTTACACTACCGTTGTCATTTGGTCACCTATATATCACGGCATTCCACATAGTATGACAATGCATCTTATTTAAAATGTAATGGTAATCCGTTAAACGTTTTGCATTGTACCATATACAGTAATAACTCGTTTTAAAATATGCTGTACTATGGTATTATAAGCTTATTTTCAGTAATATCGTAATGACACAGCACTGCAATTAGACGTCTTAATTATTTTTAATGAACCATGCATGAAATGTATCTACTTTGGTTTAGTGAAGAAAACAACTGTTAAATAGCCGCATGCGCCAAACCAGTTAACCACTTAGCAAAATAAGTGTTTCAATGACAACAACTGAAGGAAACATTTTATCAAAATATATGTCAAAACCCGCAATAAAACTCTTCACATTTTAAATTGTCGAAAAATAAAATAAAATGCGACATAATCGCTGATCTCCGCGAGCTGCTTACGTGAAATTCACATCATCAAATCTGAACACCTGAAACTATCGTAGACCACTCCTTGCCATGTAGTTATTTTTTTGTAACGGAAGTATATTACACGTGCCTCTTGGCAATAATGACTGAGTAATAAATGCCATAGTACCAATTAAGGTTGGAAATAAATACCATGGGACGTAAAAGAATACTATGGTATCAGAACAAATTACCATAGTATCAAATGATATACTGTTCAAATACTAAGAACATATACCAAATGTAGGCCTATATGATCATACCGGAAATGTATCACGCACAAAATATAAAAACACTGAATGTAGAATCCATAGAAATATGATAACATTGGTTGTTAATGATAATACCATGACAACTTTTTGTGAGGAATGGAGGTTATTTTAAGGATCCAGTTTGTTAACAAACATTTGTTTAAGCTATATGTTTTGTAATCATTAATTGCGACATCGTAATATCATCAGCGTCATTTGTTAAAAAGTGGATCGTTCGTTCTTAACAATTCCGTTTTTGTCCCTAAACGCACTTTACACTTTCAATATAGAAAAACGAAGCAGATGCCTTTTCCTTAAAAGCGAAAGAAATTTATTCCATTGGGAAGCAGTCGGCCTTCAAAATTGCTGCTGGAGAGTCGCAAAGAGATGGTAACGCTTCATGTTTTTATCTTAAATTGTTTTTGCATTAAATTGCTCTTCCATCAGTGAACCCATTTGTGTAATATTTGTTTTATATTCTATATGTTTTAATTACTAACTCAGTGCATTAGCTAAACAATTAATCACATTGTCAGTCTATAACATCTACTTAAGATTAAATTTCTCCCAGTTTGTTTCATGGTGTTGTTTTGAACCTTTTGAACCTGAGCACACAGCTGCAGTATCCATTGCTGGCCAGGTTTGGATCCCCATACATTTCTGTCATTTTACAGTGTAGCCAGATATACTTTGTGTGAACGACACAAGGGTAATATAAAAACCCTGTGTTGTAATCACTGGACGTCACTGCATAGTTCTGTGCTATACTTTTTTTTCTTTCTATCAAGTTGAAATATTTTATATTCTGGAAAATATCTTTATTATTTTTTAGATATGTGAATAATTTCGAAGGCGAAAAGTTCCGGAAGTCTACTGAAGAGCATGCAATGAGAACGTTAGATAAATGTCTCCAAAACCTTGCAAATTTTACATCCCTAGTGAAGGTGTTATGCGGTGGGATTGTGGTGTTATTTACGGAGCGGAGCAGTAGTGCAGGAGTAGCTGCTTCAGGAACCCCAGCTTAGTCATGCCTCTGGTCCCCTCGCAGGGGAGGGAACTACCTACTACGCCGTGGCAGTCGTGAAAAAGAGCAACAAAGCCATCAGCATAAAGAGCCTGAAGGGGAAGAGATCGTGTCACACGGGCAAGCGGCGCACCGCTGGCTGGGACATGGCCCTCGGTTACCTCATCGACAGCGGCAGAATGTCTGTCATGGGCTGTAACATCTCACAAGGTGCCGTCTGTTACCCTGGCAACCAGTCACACGAGACCAGGCCTCTTGTTTGCACACGCTTATTTAACGCGTACATTAGCAGAAGCTACTGCATTCAAATCAAATTTGTTCATTTGTGTAAAATATTACTTGTATAAATAAAGGCTTTAAAAATATTCACAATGTAAACTGGCATTCTTAAAAAGCTTTCGTGATAAGCTCAAAATAGTGTCTCGCGAAAATATGTGAGGATATGTGATTTGGATTGGAAATCGTGAGGCAATAACGACGTTTATACGTACTGTGAATATTTAACATCTGCAGTTTGTCCGACGGGCAGTTGAATGCTTGTGAGTAATGAGCAGCCCTGTTTGTTTCTGTCTCCTGAAGGTGTGGCAGATTTTTTCTCAGCTAGCTGTATTCCAGGCGCTAACGAGGCCGGGGACCCACCTGCGCTGTGTGAGCTGTGTGTCGGAAATGAGGCCGGACAGGACAAGTGCGCAAACAGCAGCCAGGAGAGATACTTCTCGTACGAAGGTGCTTTCAGGTAATGGAATCCTCCCACTGTCCGTGTCCGTCACTGAAAGGGAGAGTTCAGCTTTCATCCATGAAGAAGCTCCTAACATCGCTCTTCTTCATTAACATCAAATTCCTAACAGAAGTCGAACTTTACCATATTTAAATGCAAACCAAAGGCAGAACTAAAGACACTGATTATGACTATCCATTCCGTGGTCATTAGTGACGTGTAAAGTCAGGGTGCTATTCCGATGGTCATGGCTGGTCGGATCCTGTCAGTATTAAGTTGCAGAGTGGAACATTTCTAGGTTCAACATCTCAGAAGCTTAATTTTAAGTCTGATCTGTCTGGTCAACAAAATTGGGTAATCGGGATGTCATATGCGTCAAGCGGCTGTCTTCTAGGTCAGGTTTCTCCTCATTTTCTTATGTTTTATTTCCTTACCGAATGTTATTTTGTATAATCTCCATATTGTGTTTGTGCAAAATTCTTTCAAGATGGCGCTGAGTTTCAAGGTGTGTTACTTTTACTGTCCTGATTCATTTTGTTTTTGCAAGCTGGCGTTGTTTCCGGCTGCTCACACTGCTTGTGCATATGCATAATATTTTCTGTAAATGTACATTTCACATGTATGATAATGTGTGATGATATGCAAGGTGAGTCTCCAGCATAATGTACAAGCCTGCTTGGCCAATATAGCGTTTCATCCTTTACGAGTTTCCGCTTTCCATAGGTGTCTGGCCGAAGACGCCGGTGATGTCGCCTTTGTCAAACACACCACAGTCATGGACAACACTGACGGTGGGCCTGCCCCCTCCGCACAGATCTGCCTCCGCCCCCCCTCTTCCGTAGCGAGGGTGTGTAACCACTGGCTTTACTGGCGTCGCTTTAGGGAAGAATCCCATCCCGTGGGCCCAGAATCTGACGTCGGAGGACTTTGAACTGCTGTGTCCAGATGGGAGGCGGGTTGGGGTGAAGGAATTCAGGAGGTGCAACCTGGTCCGGGTCCCGTGGCGTGGCGTCGTGGTCCGCAATGAAATCCCCAGTGCGCTGCTCTTCAACATGCTCCAAGAAGGAACCGTGAGTGGCTGTCCGAGAGCGTGACAGGGGCGAAGGGGTTTTGCTACTCAGTGACACTCGACGTCCAAGGGTCTCCTTCAGCAAGGGACGGGTGAAATGCTTGGCAAGAAAATGAAAATGACAGACTTTTTACAAGCAGAATTCAAGTAAGGATTCCCACGTGGACGTGCTGTGTGGGGTTGCGAGATGATTTGCCATGTGTTCATATATGCTCTCTCATTGTGAGCCTTGTGTACTTTGTGCCACATTGACACTGTCATGCAAAAGACTCTGTCCATAAAGACAAATACAATATATTACAGACGATATATTCCAGAGATCTGTGGCAGGTTCCGTCTTGTGGGTAGATTACAAATTACTGACAGTAAGGTTTCAAAGCAGCAAGGCTTCATTCATAAAAACAAATCTTCACCATTTCCCCCTAGAAGATTGGAAATCACCACAATTGTGCACCTAAAACACAAGAATCAAATAAATCCAATTAGGGCAACCAAACATCACAGCTCCCCCCATTTTTCACTGTGTTTCTCAATCCACCCTTAAGCTGCTCTTTCGCCTTCTTCCAGTTCATTTCCAAGCTGAAGCCCTGACTTCCCACAGCCGGCCCCGTTTATCTCCGAAATCCCCGTCAATCTTATCAGGACTGTGCAGCTGTGCTTCATCAGCTGGGGAAACTGGCAGTGTGGGCTGGGAATAATTGCCATAGTTACCAAGTCCAACTTTCTTTTCTTTTGCATTGAAAAATTGAATTACACAAAATAAACACTTGTTAGCATTAGCTGCAATAACTCACGTGATTATTCCCTACCTTGGTTGTTTCCTGCAGAAACACTTCAACATGTTTTCATCTCAGTCCTACGGAGGCACAGACCTGATGTTCAGTGACAATTCAACAAACTTTATCGCAGCTGAAAACGAAGACTATAGGTCCTGGATGGGACTGCGCTACTACAACGCGCTTAAAGCAATGGACTGCAAAACCTCAGGTACCTGCATCTCCTGTAACTCTCCTCTCAGAAGTCCTGGACTGAGCGTCATGGGGGGGAAACGTACGGCAGTTTGTTCCAGCCACAAAAAGATTGGGCAGAAGCTGGTGCAGTGGATCTGGACCTCTGTTTCTCACCAAAGCCTGTAGCTGGTACTTGTCCTGTAAACGCTCTTGGGAATTTTACTTATACAAAAATGTTCTGAGGGCAGAATGAAAATTGATTGTTTCAGAGAGATAGCCGATCAGATTGTAGAGGAGGTGGGACCAACCAATCAGATGTCTTGGTTTCACCTCCTCTAGTTGCTTGGACCCAACTAGTCCAAAATCCAGTTTCTCATAGTTGTTTC
>JAODKF010000038.1:2551229-2582950 GCA_026779585.1 Mormyrus proboscirostris | reverse complement strand
TTTCGTGACATAGCAGGGGGCAGCTAATTCAGCGCCCGGGGAGCAGTGCTTGGGGATGGTACCTTGCTCAGGGTACCACAGTGGTGATTTGCTGGTGGGGGAAGCCGTATGATGTTTTGATGGCTCTTCCTCTTCATCTCTGACGGCCTCCATCTCTGTCGCGCAGAATAAGGAGGCTGACATCATTACGCTGGATGGTGGCTTCATCTACACCGCAGGGAAGACTTACGGGCTGGTTCCTGCAGCCGGAGAGAGCTACACAGGTACAGAGTTCCTGCTAATCAGGATTCCTGCCTTCCTCATGTGGTGTTTCTCTACTTTTGTCATAATTTTGAAGTGAAAAAGGGAGCAGTGTGTGGCTTGGCAGCCTAATATTCTCTGGGCTAGTAATCAGAAGGTTATTGGTTCAAATCTCATTTTTGCGCCAGGTTAGTTATTTCTGTGGGCCCTTGAGTGAGGTCCTTACCCCCCCAGCTATTTGGGTGCCACTTCAGGTGGCCATCCTTCACTGCCAAGTTTGTTATTATTTGTGTGTGTCATGGCCTAGGTAAGAAGAGAGATTCCGCATGGGGATTAATAAAGTGTCTTTATTATTGAATATTCAAATTGTAGAGACAAATTTTGGCCTATTTCACTGTGTTCTGTGGAGACTAAAGACTGCTGGGTGATGATCCTTTATCATTAGATCAGAATTATATAATTGCAAAATTAGTTGCCCACTTGAGTTCGCAGCAATACCTGTCCTGATAACATCCCAACATTTTAAGGCGGCCATTGTCATTACCGAAACATAACCGGTCATCTCAGCTGAAATGTCAGCGGCATGGTGCTAAAATAAGGGACCGTTTAAAGGCTGCTTGACCTGGATGTTTCCAGGTGGTGACGACGGCAGCATTTACTACGCTGTAGCAGTTATCAAGAAATCCAACACGAATATTCACAGCCTTGGCGACTTACGGGGCAGGACGTCATGCCACACAGGCTATGGGAGGACCGCGGGCTGGAACATTCCCATGGGAACCCTCATCGAGAACGGTCTCATTAGGCCTCAGAGATGCCTGGAGGCACAAGGTAATTGGCCGTCATCAGCACACTCACCCTCGCTGCACGGGACCAATCAGAGCGGCGGGCTCTGGGAGCGGGCTGGTCTCACCTGCTAACAGACAGAGGTGGGTGCTCCTGTTTCCTGCAGCTGCTGGGGGGTTCTTCAAGGCCAGCTGTGTCCCGGGAGCAGATCGGGATGGTTTTCCCAGTAACCTCTGCGCGCAGTGCATAGGGGACATCAACGGGCAGAACAAATGCGTCCAAGACAAGGACCGTTATGACGGGTATAATGGTGCCTTCAGGTGAGGCCGTGTGTCAGACAGCCCTGCCAAGCAAAACACACGCATCAGCTGATCATTAAAACACTGAAAACGCCTCATTTATCTGACACCCTTATGACGTCACTGCAGAGATTCTTGATGTCCCATCTTGCCTTGCAGGTGCCTTGTGGCAGATGATGGAGAAGTCGCCTTTGTGAAGCACTCCACTGTTTTCCAGAACACCGATGGTAGGTGTGTCTCCCGGGCAAATGATTCATTTTGCATTTTAGTATTTCTTATTGTGTCACTTTAAAATAAAATATTAACTAGACAAAGAGGCATCAGTAACATTGGTAAACTAGCTAAGAGGTCGCAGTGTGTGGATATTCCTGCGAGGCACTGTGTGTATTTGAGATGCAATGCTTCAAAAGTCTCTTGGTTCAGTCTGTATCACAGTTTGAGACACTGTTTCATCCCTAGTATGTCTGTCTGTAGCAAGAAATGGGGCCCTCAGACCATGTTAACATGCCTCTGGTCACCTGTTTTTCATTTGTTCACTCTTTCGTTCATCACTTGCCGTGAACATCCTGTAGGTTTACTGTGGCGCAGAAAGGGTTCATTGTTCATTGCACCCTCTGCGTTTGCTGTGATGTCCTATTTCCTCCCATTTCTGTCTTCTTTCAGGGAACTCCACAGAACCTTGGGCCATTGATTTGCAGTCGAAAAGCTTTCAGTTACTTTGTCCCCATGGGGCAAGGGCCGAAGTCGCCAGCTATGCCCACTGCAACCTGGCACGGGTTCCCTCCCATGCTCTGATGGTTCGGCCTGACACAAACATCCATGCCATCTTTGGCCTCCTTGATAAAGCCCAAGTGAGACAATGCTGGCCAGAATGAAGAATGAACTTCTTCAATGCCACCTGTTCACACTGTTATCTAATCTAGTGGTCGCCAAATGAAACTTCATGAACTACTGTCTGTATTGTTTCACCCCACAAGATGGCATTCTTGCTTTGCACTGGGGCAGGCATTGAGCTCTTTTTGAATAAAGAGCATCCTCTAGTGGTATCAGAAAATACAGCAGATGGTTCGTGAAGCTTCATTTGGTCATCACTACATCAAACCATAACATCAATTAACAATTTCATGAAACTTTATATCACAAAGATCATACCAAGTACAGTAAAATATTCATAACTGAACTCAGAACAGTTCAGACATTTATTATTGATTCTTGTTATGTACTTGGTCAGACACTTCCTTTGTTAGCTTAGTGCAATGGACCATATTCAGCCTTAATCCCCAATTGTTTTAATACCACCATTCCTTTAACAGGGATTCTATGGTGACGACACAAGCACTGGCTTCAAAATGTTTGACTCCTCCAACTACCCGGGCAGTGACCTCATCTTCAAAGACTCCACAGTGAGAATAATTGGAGTTGGGGAGAAGAAGACCCATGATGAGTGGCTGGGACAGGCCTACATGGACTCCCTGCGAGCTTTGGAGTGCCCTTCCGCTGCCACAGGTTTGAGTGCACCAACAGCCCTTGCTGTCATCTTCACCATGGCATGGACCCATGTTTAGGAGGCTTTAACTAGTGATGGCCAAATGAAGCTGCATCCACATGTTGTACTTTCTGACCCCACTAGATGGTGCCCTCTGTTCAAAAACAGGGCTCAAAGCATGCGCCAAAGCAAGCCAAGAGCACCATCTAGTGGAGTCAAAAAATACAGCAAATGGTTCTAGAAGCTTCATTTGGCCATCGTTATCTTAAATATCTGATTGAATAATCTCCTTATAAAAGAAATTCATTTAGCTATCATACGGCAAGAGCCTAAGTAGCTTATACCAAGCCTCCACAGATGACCAGGAATGGCATCCTCCATTTGTGTCATGCTCCATGATCATCTCAGGGGCTTTTGCGATGAAGCCCCTCGTGACTGTGTTCGTCTTCCTTGCAGCACTGTCTGTCTCCTCTCTGGTGCCAGCGGTTCTCCTACCAGTCTTCCTCATCTTCTTTGGTGTGTAAGATGCAGCCCCTCACTCACAGCCGCAAAATTTTCCGGATGCCCTATCGTGTATATTTTTACAGTCTTGCTGTAATGCTACAAATGCTTTGAATTTGGTGTCATTCCTTGATATGTTAACATGGAAAAAAAAATGGATAAATATTTCTTTCTCAAGTCATAAAACTCCCACAGCAGATGTATATGCCAGGGCAAATATGTTTTGTATATTCGATTTTTCAATAGCCAAAGGCAACTGTCATATAAGTGAGAATGCTTTGTTACATACAGTATTTCCTGTGTAGTATTTCTTTAGTCATACATGTTATGCCTGAACTCCTTGCAAACTACTTGAAGGCACTTGCCATATCAGGGTATATGCAGTGGCTTGCACATGCTCCCTCGAACAGAAAAGCTAGTGCACTGTCAGTGATTATGCACTATTTTTGCACTGCATGGTTTCTCTCACCTCTGCACAAACGTGGCCGGATTTCCAGCTAGTATTTCCTGCAAATGACTGACTGATTTCCAAAGGTAATATCAGTGTCAATGATGATGCAATGAATGTATACAATACTGAGGCATCAGCAGTCACACAGACACCACATAACTAGAAAGAAGCTGCAAACCCTTTTTGGCCTTAGATTAAAACTGGTGAATGCCTTATCGTCGATCACACTCGACTGGAGTCTGATTGTGATGGTGGGTTACTTTAACTTTGTACTGGAAATTATATGAAATTTTCTGACAAGCGAGAGTGACTGCAATGTGTGACAGTCATTAAATTGCTGCAGCGGTACTGCACTGAGGTGTAGGGACTCGGTAATTTTATTGCATCTCTTATCGCAACAGGGCATCCTCTTTGCTAATTGGTTTGATTTTAAATGTATCATTCTTCATATTTTAGATGCTTAGACAACATACATGTATGTATTTTGATCGTACTTCCCGTTTCCAGTGCCTCAACACTCACATTTGTGATTTAACAAGTGAAATATGTGGAAATATTTCATTAGCAGATCACTGCACCTGCTGAACTAATTCATATTCTAATAAAAAAAAAAAACATTAAAGCTACATTTTTGATTGAAAGTGTCCATTTTCGTGCAATGCTTGAACTTGGCTCAATTTCAGGCCTAACTAGTCACATACAAGCAGACTTCTTTATAAAAAAAAAAAAAAAAAAAAAAACGCTAACATGCCAGGAAAGTGAGAGGAGTTTTGAAGATCTGCGTCACGCAGGCAGAATCTATAGTGATTTAAAAACTCAAGAAATCAGATCGCATTCAAAGCGATCTTTCTTTGTGTGCATCTAGCAATATAATGTAGTCATGTGTAATCCTGCAGTAAGTGAAACAGCCATTCGCTTTAAAAATAAGACTCTCACAGGATCTGTATCACAATAAGAAGCCTAATTTAATTTTAGACCCCGGCTCCCCTTGTTACTCATTTTGCCTTCACACCCAAAGAAAATGTGTTTCCTGAATTATCAGACTTGTTATACTGTGATAGATGCTGCAGACGCTATCAGCTTAGCTGCTAAAAGGACAGAAACAGACACTGCATCACGCAGGTTGTCATGTACTCTGTCCACGACACGCGTGCCTGGTCTAATCTCAAAGTTTTTATTTCACCCAAGTGCTGAGAAATGCCAGCAATTCTGGGAGTTATCAGCGGATGTTCATGCAGTACGTCATAAAGGAGGGTGAAAGTCCGCTGCGTTGCACCCTATCTCATGGTCAAAGTTGAGAAATGCAGCTTGCCGTTCATTCCTGCACACCGATCTCCTCCATTCTGAAAGCTGCTTCACCACATACATGCCACATTGTTCAAAGTTGAAGAACAGTAATTAGAACACCTCACACACGTCCTTTATGTTTGAGATGTGTCTGGTCATCGGCAGTCATGTTTACACTTTGGTAACTCAATGTCTTTGGCTCTGTCCAAAAACAAATGTCACTAATTTCATCACCATGGTCTGACCAGTAACCTTGCATCTGTAAAGATTAGATAAATGCCATAGATCCAATCCTGTTGTAACTGGAAAGAAAAGGTAACTAGTGACAACATCAACAAAGATTATTCAGACAGTACAAGTTTACACTCTGGAGTCACTCCCAAAGGGTAGCTGACAATTGTATTTGTTACATGAGTAGTTTCATAAATTAGGTTATACTCACATAACAGACACGACACAAACCAAAGAGATTATGAATTTTTACTTTAAAGCAATTAAAGATAATTGTAAAGTGTATCCAACGTAAAATCAATCGCTTTATCCACGGACACCGTGTTCCTACAGCAGATCAGTTGAGGCCACACGTTGGCAGACATCCCTTAACCCGGTACCATCTGCTGCTCAGGTGGTCTGTTACATTCTTACTTGGCTTTGATTCACTGGCTGCATGAAAGGCTCCAGTTCAATCAGCTTGGAAATGTATGTATGATTGCGTAATGAATTGGTCATTTCTCAGGCTTTTGGTGTTTGTCTGGTTGTTCTAGAAAACCCCTGACTCTGGCTTCCAGCTGCTGTAACAGGCAAGATTTCACAAAGGTACTTAAAGCGTATTTTTGGACCTCATCATTTTACTGGGCGTTAGAGCGCCCTCTTCTGGTTAACTGGTGAACAACGCACAAATGACAAAGACCACAAGAAATATTCAAGAAAATGCTAGATGGAAAGATTGCAGTTTTAAATTGATTCTACAAAAGTTTTTTTTAGAAAAGGAACTATTTTGCGAAATATACAATTAATTTTTGCAATCAAATATTTGTTGAACAGATGCCATCTCATGGCCATTGAATTGGTGGGTAATGGAGTTAACAGGCGAAGCCATCTCATAAAAGACAGGTTTTAATGCCATTCATTCAGCTTCCCTCAAACAAGCTAGTTAAGTTAAACTCAGTCGCTACACATTTGCTGGAAGCTAATGCTATTAGCAAACAATTACAGGTTAAAACCTGAGCAAATGAAACATGTAGTTTGCAAACCATGGATTTTCATAAAAAGGGACATAAGGCCACAACGTTACCAGCGGAAAGGTCTCAGTGGAAACTGGTTATTTACAATAATATTTGACTTGACTTCCAGGCAATGCCATCATCTCACACTCACCAGTGTGCTCCTAACTAAAACCTTAACATTTTCCCCGAAGATGGCGAACCACAATAATACTCCTTGCATGCTCGCTCTTGTGCATTAAGCGATGGTATATACTCTCAGCATAAACTAAGACTAGCAAGTAAAACTCAGTAAACTTGTGACAACCAAAACAACAAAATTTAACAGTGTCAGCTGATAAGCAAATTTATGCTGTTAATACAAAATGATCAGTCAACTTCTACTCGGGGAAGCTAATCTCATGCACTAAGCTAAATAACGCTAAAGGTGGGAACGCAGACATTTCTGAGCATCACACATTTACATAAAGCTTTTCTAAAGAAGTTCCACTGGCGTCAAGTTCAAACGAGACGCTTTCTAAGGGCATTGCCTCCAAGAACAAGTCGTGGTCCACGTTTGGGCAGCCCAGTTCAGCTGCGCTGCCGCAATTCCAGAGGTAACGTCTGAAATCGCCGCATGACGAAATAAACGGCTTACCAGCACATTCAGTCATATGCTCTGTTATCCCTTCATTTTCAACTGAAACTATATTATTACGTATCTCTGAAATATAAAAAGTTTCAAGTTTTTTTTTTTTTTTTTTTTTTTAACGGACTTGACAGATGAACTATAAAGCAGTAAAAACTCAACTTCAACTTTCCCATTTGCCTCTAACGTTTCGACAGCGGACGAAGTCGCCTTGAGATACACACGACGCAGAGGACTCGCGGGCAGTGGGGGGGGGCCCCCCGAGGCCCCACTGCTGCAGGTGACGCTCATTGTGTGGCGGCGCACGGCCAAAGTGTCCATAGCCAGCCCAGTCACGAGACGGGAACAGAGCAAGGTGGTCGCTCCACAGCAGGGCCTGCGCAGGATTGGCACGCCACGCCCAAGAATGCTCTAGCAGAAACGACGGGCTGTCTCTGCCAACCAGCCACTCCTTCACCACTAGGAGCTGTTAAAAGCCAAAACAATGGCGTCCGGCTGGGACACACAGCCGCCCGATGAGCTCAGTTGGCACCTTGTGGATTTCGCTCTTTGAGCTTGCACTCACAGAGCTCCTTGTAGATCCTCTTCCGCACCTTGGGCATGTCCTCCTGAGTGAACTGCAGTGGCTCCTTCATGACCAGGCACTTACAGTACTGGGGGAGGGGGGGGGCAGACAGTGAGAGCAGGACCACAGTTACTCTAAAGAGACCTGCAGCTTCTAGATGCACATCACAGTAAGATATGATCAGAATAGTTTTACCTCTAAAACAAAAACTCCACAATCGCTGTCATTCTTCTGCTGTGGAATACTCTGGCAGGACAAAAACAGGGATCCCAAAGAACTTGGTTAAGCCACAAACCGGAAAATCTGAAACCTCAAATCTGTGTTGGAATTTCCTCATCTGTCCAGACTGCAAGTGGAGTTTAAAACCTGCTTCAAAGGCCACGACATCCATTCCAATATAACTCTGAGTAGCTAAAATTCTTTAGTAAAATACCAGTCAGCCAAAATACATACAACCCTGCAGTGAAGACTGTTGGTGCTAAACGATGATGTCAGTATAGTACTGGCTCAGAGGACCTTTTCTTACTCTGGCTTTAGGTGACCAGCTCATGTTCACAGGAGTTTTAACGCCTACACTGTTTATCATCATTCCAAGGGCTGTTAATTACCTTAATAACCTACCTTGTTTATAATCATTTTCCAGCCTTTTTGGTACACTGCACATTTCTTCTCTTTTGCTTCAGCCAAAATGTATCTCAAGATGTTCTGTGGGAAGACCAGAATGATGAGTGGTAGAGGACAAAGTGGGATCTCTGGCCCATCGCTGGCAGCCACCTGACCACGGGAAAATGCTCAGGCTTACATCGACAGCATGTTTGAACGTGATGCCTTGGGAATCGTAGAAGTTGATCTGCTGGTTGCAGATGTCCACGGTGATCAATGACCAATGGATCTCCAAGTGGATGGGGATCAGCAGCAGACTTTTGCTAAAGAGATCAACCTGTGGACAAAGGACTAGCTTCAAGTCATGCGCATTCAAATGATGAGTGCCAATTAGCAGTATGTGACAGCTATCAAAGAGGTCGGATGAACAGCAAGTGTTCCACGGGAGGCGAAGAGTCACCTCCCAAGTTCCAGGTGTATCAGTCACAAAAACCGCAAGGGGAACAGACCCAAAATTAGAAGACGGCATTAAAAATCATCACAAAACCGCATCGGCCTCCCTGTGATCCAATGCCAGCTGTATTCCAAGAGCGACACAAAACCGGAATTTAGGGCTGGGCTGCGATTCCGAAACTGCATCAAAGGCCTCAAGCGTAGAACTTGATGCTAGACGTACATGAGCTGGGAAAGTGCAGACGCTCCTTGGCTCATTTGCATTAATGCAGAGATGCACCGACTGCAATTTTCTTGGCCGATTCCAATTTTTTATTTTTTTTTTTGCAGGTGTGACCTACCAATACTAATTTTTGCCAATTCCGATCTTCATCGACAGCATATACAAACAGAAATCAACTTTTTTTCAATGCAAATTTTTATTTTTATAATAAAAGAAACTGATAAACTTTACATTTTCCCCCAAACTGCATATTTTACTTTACCAAACAAGAACAGGTGCAATAGATTAATAACAATCATAGTGGAAATGATGTAACTGACATTTGTCTTAAGACAACATTTATTTTTTATTTATTTATTTTTTTAACTCTTAAAATGAAGTCCATGGGTTACAAACCTCCAAATAAAGCTGAAGTAATAATAGATACAGGGTAATATTATTAATACCAACATCACATGTTAAAACCTTAGCTAGCTTTGCAATTTTAATGATTATTCCTTTTCAGGATTATCTAATACATGTTCAAAAATCAGCTTACAGTTTACCTCCGACGTTTTACCATGTTTTCGTGGTTCCCCCATGGTTTACATTGGCTTTACATGAATTACAAATTGCAGTTTTTGTGTCGTCTTCACTCACAGTGAATAACTTCCACGCTAATGACATGTTAGCGTGCGGCTGTGAGACTGCACCACTGTGCGTATGACGTGTGTCGCATGCACAAAACGGACCGGTTTACCATCAGAAATACATGAGACTGGCCGGCTCCGGTCCGAGCACGCAGAAAACCGATTCTGGTCCCTGGCTGGTCGATGGGTGCATCTCTACACTAATGTGTTACGTAATTGCTATCCGTAAATAATGTGCATGGTGTGGATCAGTCTAGATTTATGTAAATCAAAGTTAGAGGTTTGTCTGTAGTATTCATCAGACTATAGTCTGATGAATCATCTTTCACCCTTTTCCCTGCATCCAGACAGGTTTGCATTTGCAGAAAGCTGAAGGACACCTTCAAAAACACCACGTCTGCTGGTATGGGCAGCAACATCGCGGTGGTTGCTCTGCATGGCTAAGGATTGATGCCATTTTCCAGGACCGGGGGGTGGGGTGGGGGGGGGGGAAGAGGACACTACGCTTCCCTCATGATGTTTCCAAATTCCAAGATGACGATGCGCCCACACACCACTGATAAACAAACGTGAGAACGATTCCAGCATCAGCATGAAAGCGGATGCCATCCATCCCTTTTGGAGGTCCTCCATGCTGAAGATCAGCCCAAAAGGTGACCCTACTCCACACAAGGTCCTTCATACCAATACATAAGGTGATTCCTCTATATTGTCAACACCCTGCACACACTTTGCTGCATATACCCGCAAACGCCGACCGTCAAGTGTGAACGTTGTTTTTGGTCACCCTTATAACTAACTTCAGACGCATGCTTTCCTCATTCAAAAGCAAGCAGCGGTATGAAAAATGACCTACCATGATCTTACCTTTTTGGTCCACCTCTTCACACCTTCATAGCCTTTGGCCACAAGCTGCCTGTGAAAGAAGCTGTTGAAGAAATGGACCTGGGGACAGAACATTGCATGAGTCCTTCACGACGGCATAAGCAGGGGAGAGAGAACAAAGGCAGCAAAAGTGAAAATATCTACTTAAAACAACATATTTCTGTTGGGAAACCTGCAAGGAAGTGACTCATGGATCCTGCCAAACTATTATCCTGAGCTTCCCCCTCGAAGGACGATCCGCGGTAACAGACAAGGAGATACACACTGAACAGCAAGCAAATCATGTCCAAATGACTGGCATCTGCCATTCGTCGTCCGGATAACACTCAGCAGAGCGACAAGACACCAATGTCTCAGGAAGGAGAGATACTTTAGCTCGGTATAAGACTCTACTTATCTTACCTTCTGGTTTACAGCATCCATAATTAATTCTCCATACATATTAATGACCTATGAAGAAAAAAAGTTTAATTTCATTACCTTTTCCCAGTAGGCTAATTTGTGAAACAGAAACGTAGTTGGCAAGCACAGATTTTTAAAATCCTTTAATCTGTAATTAAAAAGAACAATACAAAACAGGAAAAATCTGGTCTGCAGCAAAACACACACACACACAGGTTGGTCTTCCTATCTAAATGGGGATCATCCAATCATTTCTATGGGAAAAACCATAATCCCAATCATGACACCCTTAACCTCTACTCATCCCTAACCTTAACCATAAGTAACCAACCCAAATACAAGACTTTTGGCATTTTTACTTTTTTGATCGCATTCATAGATTTTTACAACACTGAGATTATCCAAATGGGGACCTCAAGAAGAGAAATTTCAGGTTTGGGGACAATTTGGTCCTCAAATGTGATCTATGCAAAACCACACAACACAATGTCCGAGAGCCATTTTGAGGGCAGGGCTCTCATGTTTCACGCACTGGCATTTCATCCAGTTCATCATCATCATCATCATCATCAAGGCATAACCCCCACCATGTTGTCCCGTTATACAGAATTAATGGCCGAGGCGCAGGCGTACAGAGTGGAGTTTTCTGCCAAGTTCATCGCTGTCCCAAGTTATACAGAGTTAATAGCCACCTACCAGCCAATCAGAAAATAGCATATTGTTGTTTCTGAGTAAACTCCAAAATAAGTTTCATGTGAATCAGCCGCAAGCACGTTATTACATGGATGCAGACACAAGGCGGAAGTGGGAGCGTAAGATCTGATGAATGTGGTAGGGCGGGACTCTCAAGTGTCACGCACTGACTGTGAGACACACACTCTTCCCCAAACAGCTGTAACTTCACTCCAACGTTGTGATGAAGCTCGAGGGCCCGTGGCAGGGTAACGTAACGGAGTAGTCGGGGTTAATCGGGAGAAGACCCACCTGGTCATTGACCCAGCTGTGGTCATCCAGTGTGGACAGGTCCTCCAGAGTCAGAGTGTGCTTGTTGTAGGTCACTTTGAAATAGTGCATGGGAGCCGACGCCAGGCCTGCCTTGTACTTTGTCACCTCCGTGCGGACGAAAGATTTTCTAACAGCAGGGTGAGAGGATGTCCGTTAAAACAAAAGACAGGGACGTCCCCACCAAGTCGGACGCAGCCCGAATACAAGGTGCTGGGTTTCGCCAGCTTGCAGTGTCTCTGCACGCTCTACTCAGGCTCCGCAGTGGCGCAGTGCGAACTCACCAGACACCATCGAAAGGAACTTGCACTACTCACCACTTTACACGGCTATAAATAAACTCAAATACACGAGCACGACTGGTGATGTAGCGTAGTACACTTGTACGCCAGTTCATGGCAGGATGTTCTGGGACACTGAGCTAGAAAACCACCACATTATTTAATTACACAAACAAATAAATAAAGATAATAATGATTCATACTTTATTGATCAAATTGTCCCTCGACTTGCTCTTTTTTGTAGAGTAAGTCATCTGTGAAGGGCACCCAGGGAGCCACACCTTCAGGTTACAATGAGGCTCAGTACAAAGAGAACCACAAAGGAAGCGGTCAGAAGGTAAAAGCGGGACAGAGGTGCTGGGGGCCACTTGCCTGTGCGTGAGGTCGGTGCCTAACGTCAGGCTCAGGTGCTCTAGTACATCACTCTCACACAGAGGGATAAAACTCCCATACTTTTCATAAAAATGTTCCAGGAAATCTGTACAAAGAACAAAGAACAAACATCAGGTTTAGTGTTTCATTCGGGGAAGAATGAACGCACCGAAGGAACTTCTGCAACCCAAGAGAAATTTCAAACCAGACCACAACATCCAGGCAGAATAATAACAGCACAGAAAAAGTCACAAAGGAACATGAGAACATTCATAATTACATATTGTTCTCTTTCTAACACATTAGCCAGGAATATCTAAAATATCTGTAAGGCCCTAAATGCAGGTTTCCAAATCAGCAACTAAGCCTGTTATTTTCCTTTTGATGCCGGTCTGGTAAAAAGGCAGGACGAGCAGCAGATTTTATACGCAGCAGGGCACAGCCACACAGTCTAAAAGGCTACTCTGTGTCAAAGAACACGAGTGGGCAGAACCAATGCAGTAAGAATCGCTAACTACTCACTGGGACTCGCTGAGTACTGCCTGTCTGTTACTTGTTGTTGAGGTGAACAGCAAGCTAAGAATTACAATTTTAAAACAAATCTAACCAAAAAAGTTTTTTTCCTTTTGTATATATTTTCAGCATTTTTTTTACGTGTGACTAATGCCCCTTACCATGGCTATGAAATTAACTGCATGTTACAGTAAACAACATACAATGTTCATTATCATTCTGAAATTGATATTTGAGTGTTATGAATGTTTTAGGGAGTCTGGAAAGAACTGTAATTTCTGGGACCAGTTCTACTCAGATAATGGGGCATAGGTGTATATCAAGTGTGCATGCAGTTCACCTGTCTTACATGCAGCGACATACTCTGTGAACAAGCAGGCCTCTGATTGGTTGTCAACAGCTTACATCACAGCCACAAAAATTCTCTCATGTTCTTTGACCAAGGCCTTAACGAGAACTGAAGAACTAATGAAAATAATACCATGAATATGCTCTGTAATTTCCTCACTGCTGATGTCGGTGCTCTGCTGGGTTCTGGGAAGGCTGTCTTCCATCTCCGAGTCAGCGTTGCCGGCCTCCGTTTTACAGTAGTGGTGATCCCAAAGCGGATTTGCGCAGGTATCCAGGCTTGACGTGGGCGGTTCCACCTCCATGTCGCCACTGGGGTCGCTCTCCGAGCCCGTGACGCCATTGAGCTCTGCTGGCTCCCCACCCGTCTCACCATCAGCAGCCGGTACTTCCTGCTCGCCCCCCTTCTTCTTGCGCCCTCTTCTGGCGGCCCCCTGCCCACGCTGTCCAGCCTTTTCGGCCCGGTGGGCTTTGGCTCCCAGGGGCTCGCAGCTCGCCCCGCAGCAGTCACAGGACTTGGGCGTACGCTTCCTGGTGGAGGCGCGCCCGTTCCCGGCGGCCGGCACGGTCGGCGGCGTCTCGCTCACGGAGCCCTCCTGCACCATCGTGCCCCAAGCCAGCTCTACCCCATCCTCCGCTGACGGACTTGTGCTTTTGCTCTTCAGCTTCAGCAGCTCGTCACCATTGACCTCCTTCGTCAAGCTTCTGGATCCAGTGCTCAGGCTCGACAGGTAGTTCAGCACCTCCGCCTTCAGCTTCTTGCCTCTGAGGGTTGAGATCCTGTACAGATGCTTGGCTTTCCTCTGACTCCCTAAGCGAGGCTTCCTGACTCTGCACTGGCTCTGAACATTAAACGAGAAACGCATTAACGGGAATGCAGCGCTCGCTTCCTTGTAAGTGGAAAACGTTAGCCTCTTCTTCCAGGGAGGATGCTTTTCTGGACTCTTTCTCCGTGACAGTCTTTCAGTCTTGTTTTCTAAGACAGACAGCTCACTGATGCGAGAATTGTGGGTCACCACCCCATTAATGTAATCCGCACCGTATCGACACCCCTCAGGACAGGCAGCTGTAAACGAAGAGGGCACCTCAGACGTATCAGCTAAAGTTCTCCCCTCTAGATTAATCGTTTCTACAGAAGCACCAAGACAGAGAAGCCCTGCTGACTGAAATGCATGACCCCCTGCTTTGGTGCAGGGCTTGGAATCAGCGCACCGAGCAGATCTCCAATGCTGCCGTCTAGCTTTTGGTCTCTTTTTCAGCATGTATATTCCCGCTGGGGAGTCCGCGGGCCGCCTGGGCCATTGGCTCCTCGCAGGCGTCCAGTTCCGTCTGCTCTTCCTCCTGTAGACGGACCTGCTCTGACGGGGCACGATGCGTTTACGCGGCCGCTGCCGAATATTCCCCCTCAGCCGGGCGCAGCAAAAACTCGCGGTCGTAACGTTCACTGCTCCATGTGGCCTCCTGGCATGTCCATGCCACATCATGACCCAGGAAGAGAGCTGCTCACAAAGGAACAGAGAAGCCAAACCAAGAGCATCCTTAAGGCAGCTGTCAAACGTCATTACAAACACATCTCTAAAGTGTCGTTACAGGATTTTTAGTTCCGAAATGGCAACTTCGAGATAATCTTTTTGACATCTAGAAAATTATAACTCAACACGCTAAATCACAATGCAAATTCCTGTAGTTAGCTGCTTTTCTCCAAGCACTGTAAAATGATGCCTGCTACGCACGGACCTTAGCCAGTTAGCTTGTGCCTGCAACCTGCAAACTTTAAAAAAAAAAAAAAAAAATGGCAGCCCATCTGACCAGGCGTGATTACTCTCTAATGAAAAAAAAAAATACTTTTAACAAAAAACAAATAACTACAGGTAACGAAATCCTCTAGCAATAACCCGGCTGAAGAGGAACTTTAAAGAGTTTGCAGCTTCATGTACCCTAGTCGTTAGCAAGCTTGGTCCCAGGGTATTTATTTGGCTAACTGCCCTAAGGCAAAAAAAATAGGTACTTTACACTTCTATATATATATTTATTACTATTTGAAAGAAGATAAATGAGTACTTTACCAAAAGCCTGCCATCACTGGGAATTGCAGTGCTGCAATAATATCCAAGCGTTGATCCCAAACAAACCGTCCGATAAGAACTACGTCGTTCTCCACCGAGATATGCCAGGTCGCCGGAATAGTACGACACAGGCCGAGCGCGCCGCACTTCTAAATTCGTAGTAAAACGCTTTCCGCCCTCTAGTGGTCGGATGTTCGCATTTCGCTAATACTACTGTCCGACATGAAGGACCTAACAAGGAATGAAGTTGATTAACCGCCATGTATAGCTGTGTAACCGCCCTCATACCCATATTAAGCGCAAATGGACACTGCACCTTGTGTTTCCATTTAACGTTTGAATGTAATCGTCTGCTTATCTTTAATCTTTTCAACCTCGGGTTTTATTTTGTATGTTTTCCCATGTAAAAATATTGTCTGTTACCAATATACCATTAGGTATTTAATTAAAAAAATAAGTCGAGAGTTAGGTAGTTCTTTAAACAGCATGTACGAATTATGGTCCTTAATCAAATTATTTTCATGTAAATAATTGGATTAAGGTCTAAAAGGCAGTGACTAAATTTACAGAATTGCATCCAGGGTGGGTGTTTCCTAAGACTCACTACAGCCCTAGCAGATAAGCAGATATGGATGGATAGATGAATAGATGGAATTTACAGAATATTCACACAAACCACATCAGTTCTTTTAACATTATTTATGATGCAATATTAAACACTTACACAACAAGATAATTATTTACAAAGGTAATATATATAACACAGGAAAACTTACTTCAGGTGATATGAATTTGCCTCAGTATGAATAGCTATCAGTGGTGGAACTTTGTGTTTTACAGTGAAATTTTCATTGCATTTAAATGATGGATATTTTAAAGTGAAATGGCAGCACCTTCAGACCAGCTAGGTGGTGACTCACGCTGTTTCATGGTGAACCAGAGTAAGTATCACATGTCAAAGCTGGCGTACACCCAGAACAATAGCTTCTACTTATATTCTAGCTAAAATATTCCAAATAATTTTGCTCCTGTACACTGAGCTAAGACAACACCACATTATTTAATTACAAAAAAATAAATAAGAGATTGTGTGGGATACTTCAGAGATTAGATAAAGCCCACAACTTTCTGTATTAAAGGGTAACAGGGTTTTTAAATAATTTATGACAATATCCTGGTAATTTCTGAAATGTGATGATTATCATGTAACCATAACATTGAAAAAAAGATGTTTATAGAAGTCTTTCTTTAAAAAAAAAAATGAAAATGACAGGAACATTCAAAGAATCATCGTTCAAGTACAAGAAATTACTGCCAAAGGCAAAATACACTGGACCTCCTAAATACATCAGTGCTCATTTTTTCTTTCACACATTTTAAACGATTACGTTATGGATAATTAAAAACAAACCTTTCTAAGAATGTTACATACATGTAATTAATGATGTATACCACATATATAAACACATAATTTCAGATTTCTCATTTATATCATGCATTGTAAGTTTGAGATGACGCGTGATTGGTGAACAGCTGCTTGGCCTCAGCAGTGTCACGGCTGCTTGGTTTCTTATCTACTGCAGTTGGAGGGCAAACGTGAGGAACCACTGAGGACGAAACACGGGAGGGAAGGTCTGGGGAAGAAGAAGAATGCAGAGTAAGATAAAAAGGTAACATTCTCTCCTTCGTGTTAACATTGCACTCTCATCAGAAATGCGAGACTGACAGCGATGGACAGCTGGAGCCAGAGCATGGAGACACGACGGCCAGCCTTTTCAACTCCTCAGGCGGGGCGAGACTCACTGCTCCTCAGGCTGGGCGAGACTCACTACTCCGCAAGTCGGGTGAGACTCACTACTCCTCAGGCTAGGCGAGACTCACTACTCCTCAGGCTGGGCGAGACTCACTACTCCGCAGGTCGGGTGAGACTCACTACTCCTCAGGCTAGGCGAGACTCACTGCTCTTCAGGCTGGGCGAGACTCACTACTCCTCAGGCTGGGCGAGACTCACTACTCCACAGGCTAGGCGAGACTCACTGCTCCTCAGGCTGGGCGAGACTCACTACTCCACAGGTCGGGCGAGACTCACTACTCCTCAGGCTAGGCGAGACTCATTATACCACACACTCAAGCTGACTCATTACTTGATAACTCAGACCTGACTCTGTACTCTCTATACTGAGTCTGGGTCATTTCTCCATATTCTGAATCTGACTGCCTCATAGGATGTACTAGACTTATTACTCTACAGCCTGGATCTGGCTGCTGACTCATCACTTTATAACCCAGACCTGACTCATTACTCTATTTTTCTTCTAGCTGTGATCAAGAAATATAATCACCGGACTAAAACAGCTATAGCAGAACTTGAATTACCTTTTTTTTTATTTATTCCAATGTACTTAGCTAGAATGATTAATTTTTCAACAAAGCATATTATTTTGTGTGTTGATTTACATAATACACAAAACAGCAGCATATTAATGTATAAGAGCACTAACTGCAGCCTTAGGGATGACAGTGATTCTTACGGGGGCTGAGAACGTTCCACCATTAGGGGGCGTGAGGGGAAAAGTAACAGCCTCTAAAAAGAATAAACAAGAGGATCAGCTATGAACATGTTTGTTGTCATGAGCAGGTCTGCCTTTGGAAATGGGGGTTAGCGTTAGCGATACATCAACCTGAATTACGAGCAAAGCCTGATTTGATTTATTTTTCAATATCAAACAGGATGCAATTATGGAAAAACAGCCCACAATACACTGCATTTTAATTTTATATGCAAAACTAAAATATGAAAGATCTTGAGTAGCAACCATAACAATCCTTGGTGAAATTACAGAGACGATGAATTTTTACACTGATCCACTGATTACGTGGCAGGTTCCGGCATAAAGTACCAAGGATTCCTCAAAAAATGGAAAGGGGGGATGAGAAATGTAAAAGAAGAAGGCTGACTTACAGAGAAGACATGTGCTGAGTACTGACATTTTCTGAATATATGTGTAGAAAAATACAGATGATTTGCACACAAGCACATAAATTCCACACATACACTTCTTATTACAATGATAATTTGTATGCAGTTCACGTTCTGTGTGTCTGGTATAAATACATTATTTTCTATAAGACAGCCAGAGCCATCATTCATTTGTTGGTATTTTGTGCAATTTTTCTTATTATTTCCATTCTTGCATGTCCTATGCAGGGTTACAGGCGCCTGGAGCCCGTCCAGGAAGCCACAGGCGTAAGGTAGGGAGTAACGAGGCTGAACCCACCACAGGGAACACGCATCATTCACACCTACAGACAGTCTGCCCGCCATAATTCACCTTAGTGTGCTTTTCAATAGTGAGGGGAGACAACATGTAAACTCTGCCTGAACCCTGGTAACTAGAGGCGTGAGGCAACAGTGCTAACCACTGCACCACCGTGCCACGGTCTTATTTAACTCTGCCGTTTATGTAATCTGGTTTCTCCAACAGCAATCTAATAGCAAATTTGCATCCAACTTGACGGTACTGCCGGTCACTTTAAACTCATGACAAAACTGCAGAACGCGGCATGGCCACGGTCACACTTGCGTAACTGTACTTCTCACAAATCTAATCTGACCGGAAAAAAAAACAGATTTACAGGGAATGAGGAGTATGAAGAATAATGCACAGAGCCACACAAGTGCTGTGATTGAAAGTAATTTAAGGAAAAGAGTCAGACTATATGACATTTATATATTTTATACAAAAGTTATATATATAACATTACATAGATATATATATATATATATATATATATATATCTCATGTTTCTATATAATATACTGTATGATATTTCACTTGTGTTTGCAGTGATTCCCCCCGGGCCGTGCCCCATTAAAGGCAGGAATGAGATTCCTGATAAGCACAGTCCTCCAGAGGCCCTCAGTCACACAGCTGGAAAAATGCAAAAAAATTAAATTTAAACCCTTATTTAGCCTTCTTTTTAGACATTACCATCATCTACTCTGCTCTTGAGTGTGTTGTACCACTGCAACCACATAGTGTGTGCCATACCGCTGTAACGACATAATGCATGCCGTTCCGCTGTAATGACATACTGTAGCACGTGCGGTACCACTGTAACGTCATCAGCGTGCTATACCGCTGTATGGAAATAGCACGTGCTGCATTGCTGTGACGTCATAGTGTGTGCCGTACTGCTGTAACTGCGTAGTGCGCACCGTACCGCTGTAACGTCATAGTGTTTGCCGTACCGCTGTAACGTCATAATGTGTGCCATAGCGCTGTAACGTCATAGTGTTTGCCATACCGCTGTAACGTCATAGTGTGTGCCGTACCGCTGTAACGTCATAGTGTGTGCTGCTGTAAAGTCATAGTGTGTGTCGTACCGCTGTAACGTCATAGTGTGTGCCATAGCGCTGTAACGTCATAGTGTTTGCCGTACCGCTGTAACGTCATAGTGTGTGCCGCTGTAAAGTCATAGTGTGTGCCATAGCGCTGTAACGTCAGAGTGTTTGCCATAGCGCTGTAACGTCATAGTGTGTGCCGTACCGCTGTAATAACACATCGTGTGCCTTGCAGTACCTCAGAGCAGCGTGCTGTTGAGCCGAGGTGTGTGCAGGGTCTTCACGATTGAGGGTCCGTTGCCCCCTGCTGACAGCACCTGCACCCGCACTTTGTACGCGCTCTCTGGCTGCAGGTGCCCTACAGTCACGGAGTGCCGACCCTGGGGCAGAGAAACACAGACCACGTGCTGAAAGGCTGCAGGTTCACACAATGGCTGAATGAGTCTGTACATTCAGAACGGGACACGATACGGCAGATATCTTCAAGGACTGAAGAACTGAAGGATTTTTATTTTTCACATGCAAGGTAAATAGTCAGACTAAAACCTGAAATGAAGGGTGATCAACTGCCGTAATAAAACAATTTTAATATAAAAAAAAAAAAACAATTTAATAAACTACTGTATCTACACATCCATCCATTTTAGAAACCTGCTTGTCCTATGCAGAGTCACGGGGGATCAGAGCCAATCATGGAAGCCACGAGTGCAAATAGGGGACAACCTGGGATGAGGCACCGACCATCTCGGGGCTCACACACCATTCACACTCATAAATATGTAATAAATAAGAAACAGAAAGTTATACTGAAAAAAGAAAAAGAAACGACAGAGATGCGTAACATGGCTCAAATACAAACCTGAATACCATTACCTCACATCTAATGTGAAACCCAGTGACACATACTATTAAAATAGCAGTGTGGTCTGGCGGATGACAGTTTAAAAACCTGATGTACTACAGCGGCTTAGCGAGGGCTCACAAAAAATGTGCTAAAATGGTTAAATCACATGACTTGTGACATCCAGACTTGGGAAATCGTCTTTCGACAAGTTTTCCTCGACAATAGAACTCACCGGCTGCACAAACTGAGTCTGGGAGACGGGCGTGTTGAGGGTCGCACTGGTGCCACCAGCGCCGGACACTGGGACCCAGGAGAACTGGAAGCCGGTGACCGGGTCCTGCCCGGGAACAGCCTGCGAAAGCTGCCAGCTGAACACTCCTTGCAGGGAGCTGTTCTGCATCTGGAAAGCAACTGTCAGCTTCTCTGGACGTTGCAGGGCTTTTTTAGCCGGTGAGGGGCGCTCTAAGACAGAGGAGATAATGACGATTATCTGTGATAGTGAGCTGCACCAAATCACGCTCACAATCAGCGAAAATATCATTAAAAATATTAAACAATATTAAATAATTTGAAGTCACCAACAACACTACGATTACTTAAAAGCAAAATCTTCCAGACTAATGAGAAATATTTTATTTCCACATTTCTCAAGTGAAGGTAGATTGGCGAACTTGACGAACTTGCATGCAAAGAGATGTTTTATAACATCTCTGTGTTGTTTGCGTGGACCTTTACCCCCTCTGGTGCAGGACAGGGACTTCACTCCCCTGTCTCTCAGTGCAGAGCACGACGGTGTCGTCACGGATGTCACAGCCTCTGACCTTTGACCTGGGCCAGATACTGGCATAACTGACACCCTGTACTTACAGGCAAACATCAGGCCAGTGATGACAAAGTAAGTTCCCTGGGAAGAAGGAGTGAACTGGGAGTCAGTCGTAATAAGAGAAGCGTCAAAGAGATGAAGAATGAAAACGAGGAAGGGTGATTAAGTAATTCCTGAACAATGGAGGGAAAATGAGCTTAAAAATGGGGCATCGTATATTTATATTTATGTTGCCAGACAGCATTCTGTACGCTCCTGCCGCAGCTGCACAGCAGGTCATAGGTGGAAATTGTATTCTTTCAATTGAAGCAAGTGTTTAAGATGTCCTGTAGACATCTGCTTGGGCACCGAACCAAGGTGTGAGCTGGTACTATATGCCAGAAGGAATCTTTAAAAAATATGTGGTAGCAGGACCCAGTTTCTCTGACAAGGCCCAGATAGTAGCAAAAAAAATCACACTTGTTCGCTCTTCCTGGCAGCCGGTCGGAAAGCAGTCCTTGAACCTGAATTCATCTTGTGGTGAAAACTATTCCTCTGCTTGTGTTGCACATCAATGTCTTAATAAAAAGTGCTGAACGCTGGATGAGAGTATCGCTTTCCGAAGTGCTTTGTAGCAAATGCATTCAATAAGCCACATTCCTATGTTTATTACACAATATAGAGTTTCTGCTTACCGATGGCATCCAAAACAAAAGTAGCGTGTCAGACTAGGAGGTCTCATATTTGCTGAATTACAGAAGGACCAAACCTCGTTAGATGGCTGATATTTACAGTAACAATCCAGAAACACACAGCCAGAGGGATCTGTGTTCATTTCCACAGTTCGGAATGTGCTTTCATCTCTCAAATTAAATGTCATAAAAATAGGATGATCGCGAGAGCAAAAAGGAACTCAAACATTTGGATTACGGAGGAATCGCTCGAGGCAGCTGGATGTACCTGAACGGTGGCGTTCCGCTCTGCTTTTGTGAAGTTGTGCGCACAGGTTTCAGGGGACCACCTGAGAAGGTAGGCGAGGGGATCCTTCAGGGACCCTTTCAGAGAAACAGAGAGTGTTCAATTCATTAGGCAGTGTGATAATAACTGGGCAGGACGCGGAGGGAGTCAATAACGAAGGCTGTGATTTCAGCATCTTCCTGAATCACTCCATTTCATGTGAACTAGTTTTTTCTTCTTTTTTTCCAAGCAAGTCCTCCCTTTCTCCCCGTATCCAGGCAACGTCACATCTTTCACCAAATATATCTCACACTGTGCTCAGGTTGTCTCAGGCCTACAGATCCTCCTCCAACACATATGCTTTCAATTTATAAACCATACTGATATTATTAAAAATGTTCTCTAGTTCTTTTTTTCACAATTTCTCTGAGAGATAACAGTAAATCAGTGATTATTATTTATAGTGTTCTGTGGCTTAAACAGAATGCGTTCCCTAAATGTCACAATATTGCCAAGAACAGTATTTTTGGGAAACTGCTAAACCAGCAAATACTTTTTATAGATGTATTAAAAGCGTTTGAACGCTTTAAGGGTGCTTGGTGTGGGTCTCGCGTCGGTGATTTGGAGTGCTGTGCAGTCTTTAGACTTTTCACCCAGAATACATGCAGGGTGACAACAAGAGAGGTCACATCTCAGCTGGATTCATCGTCCAGCTTGGAGCCGTCGTCTTCATTCCTGACCCTGGGGGACCACCACAAGGTGCCAATTTTCATTCTGTCTGAGCGCTCTGACGCATATCTAAGCTCCTATTTCCTTTCCTGCGCTAATTTTACCAGCTGCTTCAGAGCTTTAGGTCATTATTGTTATTGTTAACAGAGCGCTGGAAAACCTGCGTACGCCGCAGACGGAGGGCGTGCAGACGCCCCCATAACGCCCCACCCTCGCTGCCGCTACCAACGCTGATGCTGAGCACAGGAGCACAAACACCACGCACTTCCTCAGTCCTGCCCGACCCACTGGGGGAACTGGGCCGCCGTACCTGGTAAGCGTTTCTTCCAGAAGACTTTGACCTGGAGCTGGCTGTTGTGGTAATGTGGGGCAGCCGCCTCCAGGCGGAGTGCAGCGTGTGAGGAGAGCGAGGAGGGCAACTCGTTGGACACCTCTCCAGTGGCTTGACCCGGGTTCAGTCCGACTGGAAGACCTGCTGCTGAAAACGACAGCATGTCGGAAAACGAAATGGCCCTGGGGAGCCGGCGTTGTCCCGGGGCGGCAGAACACCGTCTACACATATGAATCTCAGCCGATGCTGTTTCTTGGCGTGACAAAGATGAGCCGTGCAGAATTCTTGCGAATAATCAGAAAAAAGGCCAGTGTCACAGTATCACTGCCTGATTCTCTAACTGCTCCGTCAGAGTTAAGGTCTGAACTACGGGTTCTGGCTTCTCAAACCAGCAGAAAGCACCATGGTCCAAAGTCCAGGGACACCGCTAGACAAAACACGCACTTTATGTTAAGTGAAACTTCACCTGTACCACATAGACCTGGCCATGGAAAGGCTTTTCAGAGTTTGTGGGAATTATGTGGGCAGAAAGTACAGCACAATTAAGAAGGTCTGTTCTGCATCAAGGACTGCGCAGGCAACTCTTATGCAGACTTTTATTTACTTGATATTAAATACTGTATTGGAAAGGAGACATTTAAGATGATCTGGAAATCTGTTATGCTCCTGAATCATATGAGACACCTTCACCAACACAGACTGTTTTTCACACATTGACGGTTGGACAATGCCAATCAGGAAACTGACTGTCCATCACCAATTGGTCAAATGATTCATCACCAGTTTCATGCAAACAGAAAACCAATGGCACCATATGAACCTCATGTTAGACCAGGAGGCTACTGAATTAGCACGCTCCAGCAGGGCAGATGCTAATGATACTCTGCTGCCTTGGGTCTTCTTGACACTAGGAAATGTGTGATTTGGCATCTTGGACTGCAGTTCATCTTAAGTTACTCATCTTCACTGGATAAGCTATTATGCTGACAGTCTCCCATGTGCAGAAAAAAACATCTCTGTGGTGATTTGGTAACATCAGCTTTTTTGCCCGCCTTTAATCTTTTAAATGAAAGCATATCAATGGAATGAGGTTTTCCAATCAAGACTGTGTTGCGGGGTTACCATATGTTGATAAAAATAGTACAACTGAACGTAGATACGAAAAACACGATAACTTCCACAAGAAGAGGCCAGGCCCAGGGCGTAGGAAAATCACGTGCAAGGGAGTCTATTATGAAAGAGAATTAGTTTCTTTATTATTTGGTTTACAATGAACAATCTCCATCCAAGTGAGACATGCTGAGGCCAAAAACAAGCTGGAATATTTTACTGCTGTTCCCAAGATGCCGGGCTGTGAGGCGGGAATTTTTTTTGGCAGAACTGCATGAGGATTTATGCAACTTAATTAGAAGCAGAAACAACAACAGAAAGACTCTTCAAACGATGCCTGGCCAAGGGTGAGCTACAAATGAAAGCTTGGTGCTACTCTTTTGGGGTGTCATAAGCAAGGGACGGCCTTTAATATCCAGCCTTTGGCGACCCAGGATCCAGTCTGAGCCAGATAAGCATTGATCGAGCTTTTCTGATATGCTACAGGTACTTAAGCTCTTCAAAGGCATGAATGGGATCAGACTTTTAATCGAATTTCACTGTCCAGTTTAGAGTTCTTACGCAAAAAATTACCTTGATTGATCAGAGAAGGATTCATGTTCCCAAAGACAAATGGCACACAATTTTATAACAGCTGTCTTTGTTACTGTTAATGTGCTTTTTTCAGTACAATATGAAAATCAGTCTTTCTGTATCTGTCTGTTTCAGCTGGTTCTTCTATGACCACCACCGAACACGATTAAATGAAAATGTCTCTTGCAATATTTCATACAAAATATATGTGAACAGACTTTCGACTGTAACGGGAATAGAAACGCCTCTCTATCGGGGATCGTGTCTTAGTTCCTTGGCACCGAGATGCTGATTTCTGCTCACGCCCATCTCTGATTCTACTAGTGTCGTAAAAGTGGAGAGAAAAGTCCACCGGCTTGCCCCGGATTCCGGCCCGAGACGCTCAGGGACACTCGTGCCTGTGTTTGTCCTGGTGGCTTGCGGCTTCACGCTGGCGGTCACTGGCGAGGCTGCCTCCCGAAGTGGCAGGAGAAGCAGTGCTTACCTGCAGGTGCCGTGGTGAAGCTCAGCTGCGCTTTGCTGCTCTTCAGGCGCTTCTGGCCCCATTGAGCAATGGCCTGGACCTGGACCACGTACGTAGTGTCAGGATGGAGGCCTCTGATCTCCATCTCCCTGGAAGCCTGCAGGACACCGACACAGCTGTCACCTTCAGAAGCAGGACGAAGCTGGAGCAGAGGACATAACGAGAGCTGGTCGTTCTCACTGCTGCTGCCTCCTGGCCTGACGTGAGAAGTGAAGCCTCACCGCATGTTCTCCGTGAAAGCGACATAGCCACAAATTGAAAGGCCTCGCAGTTCTGTCCGCGTGTCGAGCCGATTAAGCAAGTCAGACAGATTCCTAGAAGCTGCTCGCCATAATCTTACTCTGTACACTAACGGTAATTATGATTAAATGCTGAGCACTTTGCTTCATTAAGTTTATGGCTAGAATTTCAAGTTGCTAAGGTAATGAGGCAGGTTGTCGTTTTGTAAGGACAAGTCTCATTCAGGTGGGAGGTAAAATGAAACAAGCCCGCTAACAGGACTGTTCTCCTCAAAGTGACAAATCGGGCTGCAGAAAACAAATTAAAGAGCAAATTTCCAAAACTCGCAGTCCATTTCCTGTTGTTTTTGAGATGTGACCGCCAATCATCTAAAGCAACCCGTCACCCGTCATGTAATCCAACGCAGAACTTTCTTTACATATTTAAAACTAAGTACACTAGCATTTTCTCAAAAACATATCCCATGCACAGAGTAAATTTTGGAAATTTGCTCTTTAGTTGTCTCTCTCTCCAAAACAGGGCAAATTCAGACAATATGACCCCTCCCTGGGGACCGAGCCCGGAGCGACCCGGCATGCCGCTGCCCCGCTCTCCTCGGAAGCCTCGTCGCAGCTGCCGGCCGGCTCAGCGGGGCAGCGGTGGGAACGCTAGTAAAAATTCCTGACGATCTCATGGCACAGGACCTGCCTGCCATCTCCATCACAGAGATAGAAAAAAAAGGACCATTATGAGGTTTTAACTGGATACAGCCACCGCCGGTCCTTTTGTTCTCCATTAGCTGCGGCGGAGTACACAGCCCGGCCGGGTCCAAGGCCGTCCTGCACGTCCATCAACCCACAACTGGCCTCCATTACCCACATCCACTGCTTCCAATTTAGATGCATCAGAAGAGCCAGAGGACACAAGAGCTACTTTAATTCAAATTTAAATACGCATTCATACGTATGGAAAATTATAAACCTGTTCTATTCATCGAATTAGCTCTGGCAATGAGAAGCAGTATCGCTTTATCATCAGAGTGCTGCTAATGTATGCTGGGAATACAGCTCAGAACTGCGCCTTGACTGCCCTCGTGATGTGTGGGCGACAGGACGAACGGCTTTAACAAGCCGGTAGCTGGGAGAGAATGAGCCGCGTGTCCATTTAGTCAAATGAACTGCCTCAGCCAATGAGCACATATAATCAAAACAAATTACCTAATTTCAAATAAAGTTTGTGGCTCTTGAAGTCTGAGGAATGGTTATGTTACAATAGAACATAATTATCTCAGGAACACCTGCCACACTTTTTCCTTTTTCCAGGTCTTAGAGAATAATGAACATAATGGATTCCAGTTTGTCGGGACACAGGTGCTGCTCAGGAAGTACCGCCCCCTTGTGACCATTGCAGAGAACAACGGGAAGTAAATGAGCCAGTGGACAGGATGTGGCCATGAGCTAGGAGTGCTTTCACAGTACAAGGCTGGGCGGGCAAATAAGCCGAGAAATGTAGCGTCAACCTACATGCAGGTCGTATTTCTGAACTGGCCAACCCGATTCCATAAATACGTCTGCAAGCTTCTAGTGAACCAGCTGCAGTACGGAGCAATAAACCGTATGGCCATCCATCTCTAAGGTAGTTACAGTCTCCTGAATACTGTCCACTGCCTTTTGCTCATTACCTATCTTATTAAAAGCCGTTGGACTTGGAGACACTGCATTTGAAACACAGAGAACTTCACAACAGAGAAAATACCTGCTTAGAGTGTGTGAAACCTTGTGTTTTATATTTGCAAATAATGAACATATCGTCTAGTGGGGACCCGTGCTCTCGCTGGTGTGTTTATCTGCTGTTACCCCTCTGGAGACCTTGGGGGTTTCCTTCCTGTCTTGGCCTTTCTTGTGGGTGGACTGGGCTCCCCAGGTCACTTTGTAGTGGTGGACGGCCAAGTCTTCCTCCCTGGGTGGGTCCCACAGCAGAAGACTACTGATGGTGCCGTCTGCCTGCACGGAGAAGTTCCCCACGTGTAGATGCCGAGGTCTCTCTGGCGGGAATGGATCTGAGGAGGCCGTGCAGGGGGCTTCAGTTAGTCAGTGATGTGCAAACGTGTGTTTAAGTGATCTTCATGTTGGTTGTAAAACTGATATTATGCCTGAGAAAGTGTGTCAGCTCAGTCATCTGAAAATCTCACCCAGTATTTGCAGCAACCATACAAATACACCCACACGCTTTTTGACTGGACCACTGCGCCACTTTGTTTGGCTAATCAATACCTCATCGAGCCATTTAACCAATTAATTAACTGATTGAGCTGCTGGAGAAATTTAACAAACAGGAGAGAGGTTGGGGAACCAGAAGCGGCGTCCAACAAGATATCAGTGACGCATAATGCTTTTGTTACTGGCAGTTTACAAAAGTTCTATTGTTAAATTTTGCATTAACCACCCCGATAAACAACCATAAACATTTCCTTTGACTGTCTATGACTTTGGCAAAATAGTGCATACATTTGTTTGTACCTAGCAACCTGCAGTGACCTACTGCAGTGACCTATTGCAGTGACCTATTGCAGTGCACCAATGGCGCAATAATGCATGGGGGAAAAAAAATGGGTTACTGAAGAAACACAACAGGAGAGGATATATCATTAACCCATAATAAGATAGGAGCAGATACGGGTGGGATGTGCTGAGCTTATAAGAAAAAGCTTGACCTTGCACATTACAGGAACGGCACTCCTGCAGCGATCTTTAAGCTGGGTACTTAACTGCAAGTAGGAACCATGCAGTTATGTGAATGCGTGCTGCTTGGAAAGTCACTTTGAATTAAATGTGCGCTACGACACTCGAAGAAAAATAACTAATAAGAAAAATGTGAAAAAAATTGTATTTGAAGTCTTGCGATTCATCGTCCAAAGATGAAAAGACGATGAGGCAACTTCAAGTCGTAGGGGCAGGAGCTGATGGAGCCACGCGCTCATTACCGACACGGACGGGCGGCAGCTGCATTCCGGGTTACCCCGTTTCCTACATCTTCGCCTCATCCCTTTAATCCTGTTCCCCAAGTGCTCAGCCGCACAGGGTCTGTTTTCCCCGGCGTGCTCAGTGGACCTGCGGCCGGGCCTGGCAGTGATAAAACTCGGCTTGGGAATGGCCTGGAGACCAGCGACTGGGGACGAGATGAATGACAGGTCCGTCCAGGCGGGGTGTCCCAATAGCTCGGCACGGCGGCCATACTCCCTGAAGCAACTGATGGTTTTATTTTAGGTTTTTAGCTATTGCACATATTAATGTATATATGCTCCATCAAGACTGTTTAGTACGTAATATTTTGCAGATGGTTGCTCACGTTAATAGCTTGTAATATCAAACAGCTATGGAGGTTCGTTAGAGCAAATCAATTTCTACATTTTAACGCAGCCCATTGAGGTGGTGAACCACAGAGACCTTTTTGCCTGGGGCTAAAGATAAAATACTCCGAGGATTAAAAATCTGAGCCACAAACCCCTGAGCCACAGACCCCTCCTCCTGGGCTTGGTTGAGGTCTGCCATTGCAAAGACTGCCGGTTCAAGCAAAGCGATTCCTTTTTAAAGACTGGATATTGCATTTGGGGTGTAAAAAACGATATAAACTGACAGCTGGAATTGCTGCCTGTTAGCACTGCAGCCTGTTAGCACTGCTGCGGCTGCCTAGCAGCAAGGCGTGCTATCAAAAGTAATTCTCTTCCGGGTTGACATGAAACGCTGCGTCGATGCAGCCTCTGTTAGATTACGCATCTAAAGAAAACAAAAATTTCAGAACCCGAGGCAGCACGACGATATAAATCACGCTGCCCGGGAAAAAAACAGAGCCGCTTTGATATCGAATAGCGGCTACTGTAGGCAAAGCCGATAAAGAGTGCAGATGGTAACAACATTTCGCCCCAAGGGCAACAGCTCCTGCGAGCCCTGGGTTTGGCCCCATGGCCTCATGGGATTTGCCCCGCTCTGCCGGCACCGTTCCAAAACAAAGGTTCCATTTCACGTGGAGAGGTGACCCGGACATAACAAAGCCCGGACGTCCAAGCGCCTCCAGGTCACCACTGAGAAACTGTCATATAGATTTTTCCCCGGCTGGGTTATCAAGCTCCGCAGTACCTTTCATCTGCAGGCTGCCCTGAGCCTCAGCAGCCGTACCCCTCACCCCTGACCCTAGCTGCCTTCATCCCCTCTCTCAAATACTCACCATTTGATAAATACATCTAATTACTAGAAGATGTTTTGGCGAAGTACAAAACACATGGGATTATTTTTTTCCATACTGAAACGATCCCCTTAAAAACAAGACTGTTTCTGTTTATCTTTCATTAAGTCCTCCTGTGAAGAACGTAAATGAATTCGATGTACATGAGCAGCGCCCTCTGACAGTGACTGTGCCGTTCCTGCTCCGAACCATAATGAGAACAGAGAAGCAGGCAAATGCATCCATCAGATGGACACCCTCACGTGATCCGAGCTAGGGCGCTCCTTCCGCTGAAGAGCACTGTCGCATTCTATTTATTGAAACTTGCTGACAAGTTAATCTAAAACTGAAATGGGGGACTCTTTAGTGCAGGAAGCTACTGACCTGAACCGCGGAGTTCAGCTGAAATCTCTGTTTGCAAGGGATTACATCTTAGATGTATAAAATGTGATTTTTTTTTTTGTATTTTAAAGAATTGATATAAATATACCAGGTGAGTCTAGACGGTTAGCACTGCAATGACATTTCTTTATTTACATTTTGAAGAACGCTTTGAATGTGTGAATTTTTAGAATATTGTCCTCCGCACCTAAACAAAGTTAAATATATTTATTTTTAAATAATAAACTGGGTGCCATGGTAGCTGAGTGGATGCCACTGTTGCATTCCCCCCTGTGGATGGGAAAATAAACACTGCCCCAGTCTGTAAGTGTGTGCGCACATGCAGCTTTATGCCCCTGCTATAGCCTGCTATCCCACCTTTGGTGTCCCTTATCTTATGTCCCTTAATTCCTGGGACGGGCTCCAGGCTCCACAGCCCTGTACTCGGAGGACGGAGGCTTGAATCTTGTTATATCTAAAATGTTTCCTCTTTGCTACAGTATTTAAAGTATTAAAATATTTCCTCTGTTAAACTTTCCTGCTATTATTTGGAATTCAAATAAACTCCTTACAGTCACTCACTTCAAAAAAGCCAGAACAAAGTTAATATTTTTTGCGGCATGTCCGTAAAATTCTTCAAACGGTTTGAGATTAGTAAGTCACGCTGACTGACATGCTCTAAGTACGGTCTGCTGCAACGTATGAACTGGAATGGAGAGTCTGAAAGAGGTGTAATGACAGATGAAAGACAGTCCCGTTCCAATACTCCCATAATCCTCAGAGTCATATGCAATTTTAGTCAACTAAACAAAATGAAACATCAAACAACTTGTGAAAACAACTGTGCAGCTTGAATTGATTGAATAGATTACTTACAATGAAACCATTAGTCATAGATTTCATACTTTTCCTTTAAAAAGAATCACATTTGTTACTATACAGTTCCTGTATATTGGGGAGAGTAAGGAAACATGTTCCTTACAGCTACTTCTGGCTGTGATCATTTTGAAGTGATAAAACGTGGTATTGGAATAATTATGCTATGCTGCTTTTTGTATAATTACTTTCTGAGACTGACCTTGGATTTTAAATTGACCACTTGTATAATAACAAAATTAAAATGAGACCAAGATGAAATGTAAACCTAAAACAAATATTCAAGGTAGAAAGAAAGTGCTGATATTTGCTGGGATTCCAGACCAAAACAGCATGCCTTACATACACCATGTTCCAAATTATTATGCAAATCATAATTAAGTGTCACAAAGATTAAATATTTTGTTTTTCAATTAAACTCATGTATGGTATTGTGTCTTAGGGCTCTTTGGATCACTCAAATCAATCTTGGACACCTGTGACCATTACGAAGCAGCAAACAGGCATTTGAAGCTGCTGGTGCCTCTGGAGTCCAGCGAACGTCAAGGTGTAGGATCCTCCAGAGGC
>JAODKF010000038.1:2524900-2551129 GCA_026779585.1 Mormyrus proboscirostris | reverse complement strand
AGTTTTTTATTTTTGAAAAACATACTGTTATCATTGGGAGGTTTGTTCAGTAACATTTGAATTATACTCTAATGGTTGATGACTTGAAAATTATGCTGACTGTCATTTGTATCGACTATTTAGGAAAATCGGAGAAAAATATCATTTGCATAATAATTTAGAACGTGGTGTAAATTAGTCTGGTGAGAAAACAAGCCGGATTCGGCAGAACCGCTTCCTTCTTGTTGGCCAGCACTAGCGCAGCAGGACCTGTCTGAGGTGGGCAGCGGCACCGGCTGTTTGTGTGTCAGCCTGGGGCCCAGATCGGGCCTCTGGGGGCTCGTGCGGTGCATCCCTGTCATTCCTGGGGTTTTGTAAAAGAGCCTTTTTACAGAGACGGCTGATGGGCAAAGCCGCGGTGCTGCGGTCGCCGTGTCTCTCAGGAAGGATTAGCCGCCCACGCCGCTCCTCTTCCCGTAAAATAACTCAGTGGTCTGGGGCCTTTTTATGGACCATGGAAATAACATGACAACTGAGCAACAGAACGTCACTGACAAAAGGACGATAACTAAGCCAGACTACAGAGAGGCTATGGAGTCAGGGCACACGCGTCCGCTAGAACTGTGCTCTTCTGTCATCAAATTCTGTCATCAAGCTAAATTTATTCATCTTATTGAGCCATATTCAATGAACAAATGCGAACGAACGCGAACAAATGTGAATAAATGCGAACAAATGTACCTGGTTTGGTAACACTTTACAGCAGGGTTCCCCAATTCTGGTCCTGCAGGGCCAGAATCCAGCACACTTTGCAGATTTCCCTGCTCAAACACACCTACTAAACTTGCTTAGCTGATTAAGGTGTTTGGAGGGAACCCTGCTTTTCAATAACTGCACCTCCAAAGTGCCTTTTTAATGCATTCATAGAACATTAGTAAGTATACCAGTAAGTATAGCTTAACAGCTTTAATATACAATAAAAATAAACATTACATGATAAGAAACATCATAATCATATAATATTTAAGGTATACTTACATACTGCATATGAATATTCTATGAATGCATTATGATGGTACAGTTAAGGTACAGCATTACCCCTAATTCATTGTAGCAGAAACTGAATGTTAATACAGACTGTCCCTGGGTTATGACTGGGTTACGTTTCGACAGACGCGTTGCATGTTGAAATGGACGTACGATGGAACACGATGATTGCACGACTGTTAGGTGTGAGAATGAGACTGGGAGATGCGTGTGACACTGGGATGGACGCCCTTCTGTACAGCACAGTACATTCTTATGGCAACTATTGTGTCTGTGTAAGTGGACAGTCTGTACAGTAATGAATATATTTGTAATGTTTATAAGATCAGAGCCTGGTCACACGTAAGTTTAAAGTGCCAAGTCGGACCCCCCTCATTGTGACACTTACCCCGCGAGGAGAAGAAGTGCTTGCTGGGCGTGGTGAACCCGCGGCTGCCCTGGCTGTTGATGGCGCTCACCCTGAACTGATACCAGCGGTGCGGTCGCACGTCCTTCAGCACGGCGTGGTCCTCCATCGTCTGCAGGGTCAGGGGCAGAGAGACCATACAGGCAGATTAACCCTCTATCCATCCGCAATCATCGCCCGTCGCGGGGTGATAACAGAGTCCACAGGGAGATGTTAGATTGGGAGGAGATATCTCCTCTGGCTGCTGAAAGATGCCTTGGGAATTATCCGTGAGTCCGGAACGTTCCTCGGAGCAAGGCGGAGTGATCCCAGTGCATGAGGGCAGTCCTGTAGCTTTCAGAGACGCCCGTCAGTCACTGACTACCACCCACAATGCAGAGTGGGATATCCTGAACTCTCCAATTTAAATCAAGAATGAACTGAAACCCACACACCTCCCAGGCAGGGCGTTAAGGCCCGTCTTCAAGGCCTGTCTTCAAGGCCTGTCTTCAAGGCCCGTCTTCTCCCTTAACACATTATGAAGGCCCAGACCAACAAAAATGTGTTATATTTCCCAAATGAGTGCTAAAGGCCCTTTAAACTGCAGTTACATTTTAGATAACGTGCACGGAACAGCCACATATGAAGCAAAGACGCAGCATGAATGTGACTGGGGGGGCGACAGGAATCTCAGCCTGCATGCCATTTCAGACTCATCCGCCACCGGCACTAGATTTGCCGTCGAGCCCCTGCTGATGTAATTGGCGCCGATGCCTCAAACTGCTATAATTACACAGTTGTGTGGCTGATCGCTTCCAGAGGCGGGCCGGCAAGGACGGTGTTGGCCGTGAGCCGAGAGTCTGATGGGGGTGGGGGAGATGGGGGGGTGGTGTCATAATCAATACAGCGGCCAGCGATATGATACCGTCCCTTTAAAATATGAGGCAATTAATACTTCCCATTTACTTATCACTAAGTGACAGAGGCCACACTTACACTGTTGAGTCTCTAAGCATTTTACAGGCATGAACTTGCACCTTCTGCTGACTGCTCTTCCTTCACAGCATTAGCTAAAGCAAAGCCCATGATAAGCTACGCAATAAACGACATATTTTCAAGTTCGATTTTCTGCGTGCGTACGTATTCCTCAAGCACACTTTATGTATGTCGTTCTGTTCTACACGTCCCGTATGGTCCCCCTCCACTTTGATGCTACGTTTCTTTGACATATTTATTTTTATTTTCCTTATTACCATGGTAACGGTCTGCCATGGCGTAGCCTCGTCCTCACTGGGGTGGATGCCATAGTTCCATCTCTTCTGCAGGATGTACAGCACAGGCTCAATGGAGACATTGAACCTGGACATCCAGGTCACCAGGAGCTGCCCGTGTTGGTCCTCGAGGAAGGACATGTCCTTGCGGGGCCTGAGGGGGACACCTGGCAGGGAGACGGAGAGTAAAACCTTGAAGGTGGATCAGAAACATGACCCGCCGTGGGGGAGAGTCTAGACCGCAGGAAAGCATATCATATTGGACCCTCAATCCAGACCAATACAATTATGTCCCATATTTATTGGACAGGGTTCCTGGGAATCGTCCTCACTCTCCCCCGATTACGGCACCCTGCCATGTCAATGAATAAAATAAACTACTTATTCTGCATATCTCTCCACAGTCATATTATTAAAGATGATGTTAATGGTAGCGGTATCTGTAGATGTAACTGAACGTGTTAAGAGATCTAAAGACTCCTCTGAGACACAAAGCAAACAGTTAGACACAAATATCATTTATGTGTGTGTGCCTGTGGCTCTCTCTCTCGCGCTCGCTCGCTCGCTCTCTCTCTCTCTCTCTCTCTCTCTCTCTCTGTCTGTGTGTCTCTGTGTGTGTTTTGTCTTGGAGAAACTTCGCTTTGTATCTCCTCCAGGTACAATCATTCCTATTTTTCTTGGGACTCCCGTTAATCATAATTCAGTCAAAAAATTTGATTATTTCTGTGATTCACCAGAATAAATTTTGCTTTCTTATTTCCAAAGTAGAGTTCATTTTCAGAGAAATAAAGCCAAAAACAGTTTACCAATTTAAAATTAGCATTTCTTTTGGGAAATTCTTATGGGTGTGCTTTAAATGAGCTTGTGGGTTTTCTGAGTATTCCGAATCTTATGCACTCTGTCTCCTTCCAGGACTAAACCTGCAAGCACAATGTCACCAAAAGTCTTTCAGTACTGCCAGACTCATAACAATATTATGGTATATTTTTCATCTAGCCTGAAGATTCAACCCAAGTATCATAGCTCATTATGAAAATAAATTAGATTAATTAATTATTCCTATTAATTTAGTTAGATCAGGAGTGTCAAACTCCGGGCCTGGGGGGCTGGAGCCCTTAGTTCTTTCCCTGTTCCACCACACATGACTCAGTTCAAGAGCTGTGTGGTGATTAGCACAAGGAGGTGCAAGGAGTTGAATAAGGTGTGATAAATGAAGGGAAACCCAAAAATGTGTAGGGTTCCGGTCCTCCAGAAATGGAGTTTGACACCCCTGAGATAGATGATGCTTTTATCTAAAATGATGTACAATTAGGAAAGCCATTCCCAGCAGCAAATGAGATCAAGAGCTTAGTGGTGACATCACTCTGCCGTCAGTGGGATGTGAACCAACGACCTTCCAGTCACAGACAGAGAGCCCCAACCCCCCCCCCACAGACCTACAGCATTAACTTACCGTGAGATTATTTTCCTGCTTTTAATTGCCAAAACCTTTAATGTAACTTTGTAATATTTGGTAATAATAATAAAACAGTTACTAATCATTTGATAATATTAGTAAGTACAGTTCAGAGCGGCTGAAAGCACTTAGCACCGTAAGGGGCGCACCCTTGTAGAGGTTGGCAGGGGCCTGGCATGTTTGCCCGCAGCCGTTGGGGCAGCATTTCCGGGGGCCAGAGCAGTCGCGGTCCAGGCTGCAGCTCTCCACGCAGGCGGCAGCGAAACCCGAGGCTTTGTGTGGCGGTGGGCAGTCACCCTGCTTCTGGGCCCGCACAGACCCGAGGAACTCCGCGCTGGCCGTACACTCGTGGTGCTTCTGTCGGGAGGCGAGAGAGACCATGGGCCTGGGCGGTGGTGGGCGTAGCTGGGCTTAAGCTGGAACGGAGAGGGCCTCTCCTGTTTCATGTTAGTCAGACGGCCCTGTAACATCTGACGAACCAGGGTTGGTACCACGCCAGCACTCGCCCGAGGTAAAAACCTCACGGCTCCTTGTTTACACACGATTCTTGGAAACATCCAGATTGCTCAGAGACTGAAGCTGGCAGCGGCTAACTGGCCGCTAATTTGGGAAAGGACTCCATGTGCCACGCGGGAAAATATCTTGCCAGTTTGCTTCTCATTCAAAAAAAAAAAATCACAAAAGGCTAACTGGAACAATACTGTCTTTTCTTGTTTCTAAAAGTAAATCCCTATAATTGAGCTACAATACAATTTAGCAGCATAAAATACCTTTTATCAAACAAAAAGAGACACCCTGATTGTTCTGGTAATAACAGGTAAGACACTGAAGTTTATGTTCTTAAAAAAATTCTTGCCATGATCAAATAGCCGCTTTAATAGGCCATATTTAACCACTGGGCAGATATAATACGGGGATTATCTCAAACTCCAAAACAGGATTATATTCAGGCCCCACCCAGCACCTTCTCCAACATCTCCAATCACCTAAAACTTCCCTCATCTTTCATGGAAGGGTAACAACATCGTATCAGAGCTTTTCTTTCAGTGACACAGAAATAACTGAGGCTTCCTTTTTTTTTTGCTGGAAATTATAATTAGCTAGAGTCACAGGTCACAGCAAATCCTCAGCAGAAAGGCTCTGGTTTCACCAGCAGGATACCTTTAACAATCCCTGACTAAGGAACTCACCTCGCAGCTTTTCTGGGACATCCCGCGCCTCTTTTCCCACAGTCCCTTGCATGGTTGTAAGCACTGAAAGAAAAACACAATTTAAATGAGAAGATGGTAGCCAAAGTCTTATAAAGGTCACATGCATCCATCCCTCCTGCAGCTACTAATGTAGTACAGAGGGCCTTTGCCAGGCTGCACAGGGGCACAGACGGGCCATAACCCTGACCCCCCCACTCCTACCCAGCCTCAACCGTAATCATAAGGGCCAAACTAAGTAGAAGACTTCTGGCATTTTTAGTAGTTTGATTGCAGTCAGGGGTGGCACAGTGATTGGCGCCGTCCACTCACACCTCTAGGAAGTGGGTTGGACTCTCTGCCAGGGTTCCCTGCGTGTGGAGGTTCCATGTTCTGCCCATGTTGTCGTGGGATTCCTCCAGCTACTCCCACAACAACATGCTGAAGCTAACTGGAGTTGCCAAATTGTGTCTGTGAGCACAAGCACATTTTTCCTATGGGGAGAAACTCTAATCCCAACAACCTTAACCATAAGTAACAAAATATGAGACTTTTGGCAATTTTAGTTTTCTGATTGTAGTCACAGATTTTTATAACTTTGAGTTTCCCCATATGTGGACCAAAAGAATGGTCCCCACAATGTCAATACAACAGGTGTTTTTTTTTAACATATATATCACCACACACACACACACACACACACACACAATGGGTGACATAAATTAACTTACACTTAAAGTACTTCTACTTTTTTCTAGTACTTTATCCAAAAATCCTGTCTAAATTATGACAACTTCTGGCACACACTTCTGCCACTCTGACAATAACATAAAACACATGAGGTTGTTTCTCACCAAACCATAATAATACCATAATATGGCAAAACCTCTAAAGTGATACATACTGCTCTCCCATACGATCTAAAATAGCATGTGAGGTTTGACAAAATCTATTCATGACTAGCTACCAAGAATAATAACGAAAATGAGTTAGTAATTAATGTATTAGTGATTGGAAATTGGTTAGTATGCTGTTCTTCAAAAGAAAAACTGTGATTACACTGACTTGTGTAGCACAGACTCTTCACCGCACTGCTAACAAGTGTTATGCTCAAAGCCGGACAAAATGTGCCAACACTGGCCAGCCAGGCGAAGCTGACGAGTCACCGACTCCATTTTCCACCTGCAAATACTTTCTCTCTTGCCTGGAACATTAAAGCCAAACATTCCAAGAGAAGCTTCTACGCGTCTGAAATAACTACAGTTCATAAATTAATGGGATCTCCTTGGCCGGAGAACCATTTTTTTTCCGCTGCAGTTTCATCTCAAGTTTCATACGTATAAAAAAAGTGAGTGAAAGATTGTCCATGAAGGGAAGGCCGCGCATCGTGGTTTGATTTCGCCTTGTGAAATCTCTGGGCGCCAAGGAAGGTCTTTTAACACCCCTGCTCTGGGGGGTTGTATCTAGCTGCAGCTCTCTCCATCCTGCCCTCTTTGTGGCATCACCTTCGCCTTACTTGACTCCAGGCTAATTTATCAAACGTGTCTTCTCACAGCGGGACCCCGTACCCCTGTTGGTGGACGCGGAGTCGGACTTTTCCTTTAAATGAGTGGGAGAATATTAAGACATCTGTTGCGTATTATCAAAAAGATCATTCTGACATCTGCCAGCTTCCATTCCCCTCTTCGCAGAGACCTTCCCTCAGTTCCTTGCACTGCTCGATCGGCATGACTAAGCCGAGTCCATAAATCTGCTGCTTTAAACATAATTTACTGTTCATTTGCTCTTACATGCACGCTTAAGAATATAATAAAATTCAGTTGTCGCTGGACCAGTTTATAGAAAAAATGTATTACAATCCACTGGATGCATTCATTTCGATGCAAAAAAGTTCACAAATCTGTCCCTTAATCTCCAAAATGTATAGTCACAATACAGTCATTTTTATTAATGCGATGGTCTATTATATTTCCTGTGGCCCAATCACTGGACCGACCCCCAGTTAAAATCACAATTACTGTGGAAATCATAAGTTGTCGTTATAGGTCTGTTATGTCGTTATGGGTGATGACAGAAGCACACATTCATCTGTGATTGCGCACGAGTCGCCTGCCAGCTCATTAGTTAACCCTCTAGTGGCCCGCAGGCAGGATATATGCCGCTAAATCAGCCCGCTGAAAGGTCAAAGGTCAGGGTGCTCACAGAGAGTGTGTATTTGATCACACCGGGGCCAGGTGGGCGCTGTGCGCACGGGGCTCCTCCTAATCGCCGATGACAGGCCTTTTCGGTCACCTCCACGTCCCACAGGTCCGAGCAATGCGGAAAGGGTACTACGCGTCTGGGGTTTATAAAAGCGACGACTTCTCACTGGGCTAAAGCTCAGGGACCTCCTGGGGGGGTGGGGAGGCAGCTGACAGGTCCACCTTATTTCTGCCGTTGTGCGAGACTGAGAACATACTCCCCCTCTGGCTTGCTGCAGCTTACAAAGACCAAATTAGGCGGTAAGAATATATCTATAATTATCCGTGGCTAGTGGGTGAACAGGGCAGTGTTTGTGAGACTGGCATGTGATGCGTGATAAGAAGATGCAATTATTTAGAAAAAACCTGTATATCAACTTCTGATGTCACGGGAACCTTGAAAGAGACTTCTTAAGAAGAAACAGTATTAGCTAAATACATAAAGCAAGTCGGCCCCCAGTGTGTTCGATTTCACAGGGCCTGTGTAAATATCTGTAGGAACATAATAGCATGCAGCCAATCGGCGTTCGGGAAAACAATGGAGCCCATAGTTTGAGTTCTAAGCATGTGCAGTATTTTCCCAGAACACCACATATACATTGTATAAACACAGTTACATTTACACTATAAGGACAAAAGTATTGTGACACCTGGCCATTACATCCACAGGAACTTTGATGACATCACATTCTAAATCCATAGGCATTAATATGGAGCTGGTCCAAACATTTGAGACAATTCTATGCTTCCAACTTTGTGGGAACAGTTTGAGGTAGGGCCCTTTTCTGCTCCTCCACAAGTGCATCCCAGTGCACAAAACCAGTGCCTGACCTCATAGGTGCCCTTCAGGATGAATGGGCAGAAATTCCCATAGACACACTCCAAAATGTTAGTGGAAAGCCTTCCCAGAAGAGCGACGGCTGTTATAGCTGCAAAGGGGGAACCAACTCAATATTAATGCCTATGGATTTATAATCAGATGTCACCAAAGTTCCAGTGGGTATAATGGGCAGGTGTCCCGATACTTTTGTCCATATGATGTCTTTTATAGTACTTACAGTACATGTATATATCTTATTTTTAATCTTTAATGGGTGCTCATTATTAATATATAACTTGGTTATTGATTTACAACGGTAAATACTTACTATATTGATTTATAACGGTAAATACTATAGTCATTCATATTCTGAAGAATTTGATAGGACAGCATCTCCAGAGATCTTTAAAAAAGCTTTCTTGAAAAAATCGGTTAGTCATAGCAACATGACCTGAGCTATTAAATTCCATGAAACAGCTGTGGAACATGCAACCCTAACATTTAGGCAACTAAAAGTAAGAGGAGAACAAGAGGTAAAAGAACTATTGCTGCCTGTTCTGTGAATGAGTGTTGTAGGCTGAACTGTTGTGCATTTGATAAGCTTCGATTTGATTTTGAGTATAGTACTGTACAGGAGTACTGTAGGAGTACAGTACAGTTTGGGAGTATAGCACAGTTACTGTTTTTCCCTGTTAGCATTTAATGGACAGTTGATATTCTTAATCCTTGTAATGTAACACAATTTTGATGCTGCTTCTTCGCAGAATACATACACACTGACAGTCACACAATACAGGCAATTCAGAGATGCCACTTTGTCTAACACTATGTGTTTGGACTGCTGGAGGAAACCCAAGAACTTGGATTAAAACGTGCACACACACACACACACACGCACACACGCACAGACAAACACACTCACGTACACACACACAGATACACACACACACAGACTCGCACATATGCACACACATGCGTGGCACACAGTTGCACGTGCCCACACATATGCATGACACACACATATGTGCATGCGCACGCACGCACGCGCACACACGCGCGCACACACACACACACACACACACACACACACACACACAGCAAGGGCGGTACTGAAACCCAATAAGTTGCCCAATCGCTCGTGGAAATTGCAAACGTACTCAAAATGAACATATTTTTAAAACTGGTTTTGTAATTTTGAAGGTCTAGCTTGACCAACAGATGTTTTTTTTTTTTATTCACTCATATTATTACAGAAGTTGTTGCAGGGAACTGCAGATTTTGGGGAAATGTTTTAATAATATTTGAGGGGAATCATTTGTTAGCAAGCATGCATGTTCATATCTCAGAATGGAACTCTTGTTTTTTAACCATGACTATTCAGGCAATTACATGCAAAGTGACTCATTCCGTGATAATTAACACACACATAATTAGATACTGTTTCTCTCTGGAGTCGAATAGCAGACCCGAGCTGAAAACGTGGTATTAAAGTCCCTTTAAATGAAAGGTTGTAAATTTGACCAGTAGATCTCATATGAGTGGTTTTAACCAGCAGGACTTTGTTGGACTTTGTGTGGTACTGAAATGGAAACTACACATTCAGAGAGGGACAAAACCAGCAGGGGGATTTAGCACATTTCACTTCTCTATAAATGGTCCACAAATGGTCAGTCTATTGTTTGTCATTTTTTCTTCTGGTTTTACAAGTCTAGACATTTTATATGGCCGTCAGCAAATGAGTCCTTCGAAATGTCACGGCGATACCTTTCCATTACCAGTGATGGGATCACGCAGCTGGCCCAAAGTTCACAATGTGGGTCTTCATATAAAGGTCATCCAGCTGTTAAATATCATGATTCAATATGGGACGGTCCGTGGAATGACGCGCCCCTTCCTGTTTTTCCCCGTCTCGCGGTGCCGCGTGCCCCCGTCTGGCCCACAGTGGGAGGGTGAACCCTCTTGACAGTGATGTCAGTTTGGGCAGCGCTCTGCTAGGAAGCTTCTCATCCATTACCAAAGCCTAGCTGGAGGACTCTTTCCATTGTGACTGATGCTGGGTAATATGGTAGGTGGTGCTGGAAAACTCCCACTGGTCCCTGCATCAACTTGGGCCAGAAGCGGAGAAAAAGCCCCAGAGGAACCTCAGTCACCTCTAACCCACGTTGGCCGCTACCCGCCGCCATTCAGGATGCTGGCAAGAAGCACTGGCATTTCAAAAATGTGCTCGTAAATGGCAGTAAGGTAAGGTACCCAGTATCATGCTATCACGCTTCTGCTCTTCAAAATGAGTAATTACCAAATAAATACACAAGGAATGTCTTACTGAAGCTCCAGGTACATTTCGGGTCTTATGGGGAAAGAGTCTGAATAAGACAGAATCCAGAACATCTATCACAAGAGTCTGTCATTATGAGCCAATGCCAGGGGCAACCTGTCCAGTAAGGATGACTGAACCCAAACTGTAATTCATTTCCTATGATGGCGGGGAGGGACTTACAGTAAGTCATTAACTGCTGCATGGCTACTGCACAGCTGCTATGTACTACTGTTTAGCAGACCTAGAGCTCTAGGGCCGGCCTGAGATTAACGATGGTCTTAACAGACCTCAGTCCTGGATTTAGACGTCTGTCAGCTGCCAGGCATAAAGCGGTTCTTTTCGGCACTCCTGCTGCTTTACAGGTTGTCCCTGCACAATGGGGGATGACATTCTGGCTGATTGTAAGAAAAAAGGTGGTGGAGGTGGTGGGCCATCGAAGGCAACATGGAAATCATTTCAGAAAGATAAAAGCTTACGCCATGGCAATATAAAGGCAATCTCAGCCAGAGACCAATCACAGGCGGATTGGGAGACCCAGGACCAATCTCAGCTAGAGTGGGGGACCCGGGCCTAATCGCAAGCGGAGCAAGGGGCCCGGGCCCAATCGCAGGTGGAGCGGAGGGACCCGGACCAATCACAGGGAGAGTGGTGGGACCCGGGCCCAATCGCAAGCGAAGCAAGGGACCCGGGCCAATCACAGGGAGAGCGGTGGGACCCGGGCCCAATCGCAAGCGAAGCAAGGGGCCCGGGCCCAATCGCAGGTGGAGCGGAGGGACCCGGACCAATCACAGGGAGAGTGGTGGGACCCGGGCCCAATCGCAAGCGAAGCAAGGGACCCGGGCCAATCACAGGGAGAGCGGTGGGACCCGGGCCCAATCGCAAGCGAAGCAAGGGGCCCGGGCCCAATCAAACTGTACTGCACATCTGTCTGCTGGTGCCCCTGCAGGTGCTGGCCCGTGTACGGCCTGGATGTCAAGGTGATGGGGTTGGGGGAGACGGCAGGCCTTACTTTATGGCGGGGGGGGGGAAGACAGCGAGACACATAAATCAAGTTCTGCCCACATGGACATCCCCCACAGGTGTTAATTTCCCTCAGATGTGGCAGCGAGGCAGACGTGCTCAGAAGCCGAAACGCAATACGACGCGGCCGGCAGGGCAGTAAATCACGCGTCAGTTACGGCGTCAGACACCCCTCAGCGGGGGGGTGCGCTATCACACTGGGGGACTCATCCATTCCCCCTAATTTGTAGGGTGTCGATGACGGTCGCACCTTCATCTCACTATCAGTGAGAAACAGATCTACAGAAGCTGTTCTTGTGGCTGCTTCACACCAGGACCAGCATTTAATCGGATTGAATGACGCCAATGAAATGTTCTCTAAAAAATTAAGTTGTCTTTGTACTGAATGCATTTTATGATTTAGGTCAGTTAGCTCAGACCAACAGCTGTCCGTTTCCCCTATAAACACACGCAGTTAAATCCATTTTTGTCAATTTTTCAGTCCCCCTGCTGAACCAGTTGTATAACTTTAGTAAAATTATTCTCAAACAAAAATAAGTAAATAAACTTTAAAAATCGAGATTTCTGTTGCTTGGGCCTGACGGTTGAAGACGCTCGTCATGAGAATAAAGAGCAAAAAATTCATTAATTCCAGGAATGTGTTTCTAAATATTTTATATTCCGCTCACTGCCCACGGATGAGATCTGGCTTAAGTCTGATTCGCTTGCTCTTCCCCAAAGCCTGATTCATTAGGAAGATCTCTGACAGGAGTTACTCCGGCTCCAGTCACCCTTGTTAGCCTGATACGCCGTTGGCTGAAGTCAAAATGTACATCTACAGACCCAGTAAGCTGGACTGCCTACACAGGTTAATGAATGAGCTCTTTGGAAACATGCGGCACTAAACAAAACACCCACCTCTCCGTGAAAAAACACAGACTTCTTGTCCAAGTCTGCGGTCTTCGGTTTCAGCTGTCAAGCAGTTATAATTGATCTGTTTCAGTAGCCACATTCCTTTCAGATTATCTGCTGGTACCTGCAGATGAGCAAATTCCTGGGTGGGGATCACTCTGCAGGCCACTCGAGTCTGCAGTCTGGGACTGGCCACAAAGGATATCCACTCGCAGGGAGAGAAGGTCACGCACAGTTAGGGGAAAATCTGAAATGTGCTCTATTCGCACTCTGTCGCTGCGGCCAATATCTGCATTTGGAGTGACACAATGGGAAAACGTGTTACTGTGCAATGAGGAAGACGTGCGGCACTGGGTTGCTGGTCGGTGCTCCCCCCGCTGGCGTCTAGCGCCGTTAAAAGCGTGAGCCAACTCTGGCCCTCGTCGGTGTCTGAGCGAAAAAGAGAAGGTGAGGATTCACAGACTCGCTGAACTAAACTTGAACCCCCCTGACACTGGCACTCTCATTTGTTTTTCTGCCGTACAGCTTGTTAATTTAGGGGAGTTCGTTGTTTGTTTAGGCAGGTCGCTGCTCTCGGCCATTTAAACCCGCTCCTCCATGTGCTTTCTTCTCACACCACATGTTGGCCCAGCCCCCCCCCCTGTTGCTTGCGAGGGGTCCTAGCTGCGCTCTCCCCATCAGCTGTCACCCTCCTGTCACCATGTGTCACTCTGTCCCACCAATGGGGGGGGGGAAGCTTAAGGAGCAATGAGGCAAAAAGCATTCATGGGCAGATAGAAAGGGTGCTGAGATCAGCTGCTACATCACTTAGACAGCGTGGAAGGAGCTGTGTGTCATGTGTTATGTCGGCATTTTGTATGGGACAGTGTTTCCCAATCCTCTACTCATGAACCCGCAGACAGTCCATGTTTTTGCTCCATTAGCTGGGAGGGAGCAAAAATGTGGACTGTTGGCAGGGAGATGGGAGGGAGCAAAAACATGGACTGTTGGCAGGGAGATGGGAGGGAGCAAAAACATGGACTGTTGGCAGAGAGATGGGAGGGAGCAAAAACGTGGACTGTTGGCAGGGAGATGGGAGGGAGCAAAAACGTGGACTGTTGGCAGGGAGATGGGAGGGAGCAAAAACGTGGACCTTCTGTGGGTCCGTGAGGACTAGACTGGGAAACACTGATATAGGCATTCTGTGTTATGCAGAAATATGAAACTCTAACAGACATACACCTGAAATGTGATGCTTTACTGCTTAACCACAAAATTTCTGCTTTTTTCTCAAAATTCCCACACCACCACCTGAATTTTTTTTTGGGTTCATTTCATCTGGAAAATGGCCATTAATAGCCCGCGATTAATGTACAGAAGTGCACAGTATTAAATGTGACAGAAACATATGGTAATGATATGGGAGACTTTCAAGTTACTGTAGAAGGCCATAATCAGAGGGTTTTCTTTTTGAGGGTAATTTGCCAACCAAGTATGTTAACAAATCCCTCCTCCACACACACACAAGCTATATGGTGAACTGAGGTTTAACCATAAATACTTGCAACACATCCAAACCACTACATTATCTACCCGGAGGCAAGCTAACGCAATTCCCACAAAGTCATTAATTTTTATTTGTATACATATTAAGCAAACCTTTAGCAGCAGTGACCTTACACCTTGAATAAAGCACAATGAAGCAGGCTGGAATTGCGGGCACCTTAAGCGCAAACATTTTTGGAAACAGCGTTGAACCTGGAGCTGAGCCCTTTAACCGGGCGCTGTGAAAATCGCGAAAAAAGATACGAATGTTCATATATCTCACAGCCAAAAACTCTCCTGACACCGGGGCAGAAAATTTTCCGGTCATCTGAGAGCCGTGCCGAACAAGCTGTTAACAAAAGGAAGGGGAAAGAAGCCAGGCACGGGTGCCGGGGAATGCTGCGCGGCGTCCCTGTTTGCCTGCATCTGCAGCCTGATGAATGCTCCCTATATGTCAGCCGCTAACACCTGGAAATCATTATCGCTACAGAAGGAAAGTTGTTTCTACCCGGGTAGTGTAAAGACGTATATTCCCCTCTATAATCAGGAACACGCTTGCCGCATTTTTCAATACGGCGGGCATCGACATACATCTATAAAAGTGTTTTCACAACATCGTTTATTCAGAGGCTTAGATTAAAGGGGAGAGTTGAGCCCACGTCCAGGAGGGGGTCTTTCTAAACGCTCGGCTTCTTTCCTAGCGGACGAATCAAAGCGAAGGGCTCCAGGTTCTGATTTACTGTACTGTCATGCAAATTTTCACGGGCGCGGGCCGGTGCTGAGAGCGAAACCACATGCGGAGCGCAACCTTCCGCCCGAGGAGCGCGACGGCGGATTCCGCGAGTATCGAGTGGAGCCGCGCTCCCCGAGCGCATTGCATGGGGCTGCACGAAGCCGCAGACGTGCCGAAGAAACGCGCAGCGATGGGGGATCAATCAGCATAATGTGCCTTAAAAGCTGGCAGGCACGGCGCTGTCGGAAAAATCCATCCATCCGCCGTTCATACGCACGAGTCACAGTTTTATCGTATGCTGGAAACAGAGCGTGAAAACACCGTACAGCCTCTAGGATGGGTTTTCCAAGTATGTTCTTCAAACCGACTATTCACGGAACCTGCATATTTTTCATAACTTCCAGTAAACACATGGTGTTTTCAAACTGGCCTGCGATTTTCTTTCACCGGTGGAACTGATGCAGAAATAAGGGTTCAGCTTGACGGCTGATAACTCGATAGCTTGCGGTTTTTCGAAGGATCCGTTAAAACAACAAGGCAGAGTGACTGTGTTCGCATCGTGCGGGCGGCCGCTGCTCCATCACATTTTTACAGCCCTCAGTAAAGAGTAAATTACGGGCACAGTCCCAGGTCAGGACACGAAAGTTAATTCTGATATGGAAAAATAAAAGCCCCGGTAAAACCTGACTCAGATTTGCACAATAATAAAAATTAAAGATATTTTCAACATTGTTCTACTGCAATTATAAAAGGGGCCTTTCTATATTCTTTCTCCTTCATATGGTTTGAATGAATCCATCGTCATAAACAATTTTATAAGCAGTTAAAGGTAACAGGCCATGCTCAAAATATGTACAAGGCAAGAATGCGTGATTTATTTCAATAAACTACAGTGAACTTAAAACACCACATGTGAACTGTTTAATACCAAAGCACCCCAGAAGATTTATATGCATATATATTTACTCCAGTCTGCATGTATTTACATGCACGTCTCACATTAAAACACACAATGCTAATTTAAAATTAATAAAGTTCATACTGGAAAAAAGATGCTTTTGGTGTTACAGCAATAAGAGAAGAAACATTTAAATGGAACAGCAATGATAAATAAATAAGAGGCGTTCTGCTCTTTTTCTGCATAATTCCCCAGAATTGTAAGGTATTTTCAGGCAGCCCTGCAGTAATTAAGCTTAAACGCGAAGGTTGTCACAAAGATGCTCATAAAAACACAAGGAATTTTCCAGGCTTTCTGTTTCGGCTCAGACATCCAAAAGACGCCTCACTCGTTTCACTGGCAAGGCTTCCTGGCACAACATCTCAGGTAAGAAATATTTTCTTATAAAATATTTAAACATTCATGGGCTTGTTTGCTTTCTAAAACATTTAAATCTCTTTACAAGTTTATTGGATCCAATTAGTTGAGAGACTTTAAACATCATTTCAGCAGATTCAGACGTGACCCCAGCGGTGCTCTCCCTGTTCTGTTCTAGAAACAACAGATTTCCAGTTTTGAATAGAACTCATTAGAAAAAAGACTTGCGGATGAATCGAGGCATTTCAGACGATCGAGAATGAAACAAGGCAGCTGTTTGGTCAGCAAGGAAAAGCTTAAAAAAAAAAAACGGAAATGAAGAGGCCTGTTGCTGGGTGTGTGAAGGCTTCAGATCTTTCCCAGCTGCAATAGGAGCTTAGAAATATGACCACACAGGGAGTGACCCTTCATTACTGCCCTCGGCTCTCCAGCTGAATGACCAAGCAAGAGGTCACCCCACGGGCCCACACCTCACCTGCCGGGGGAGAGGTGAGGGTGGGGGGGGGGTGCCGTGAGAGTTCGGCCCCGGTCGTGAGGGGCGGGGGTTACGGCCGCTGGCAAACAAAGCCCCCAGCTGCCCTCATGCTCTCTAAAAAATAGCAACTCTTGGGGAAAAGGTCCAAGGGAGGTTAATCTGGGGCCGAGTAGCAGTACACGGCCAGCGCTGTCAGCACCGTGGGTAGTGCTGCTTGGAAAGGGACATCGGACATCGGCTTTCAGCCCGGCGCCCGCCTCGGGTCATTCTGCTGACAGACACGACCCGGGAATCTCAAAGAGGAGCCTTTGACAAGAGACGAGGTCCTGTTACCGCCCCCTGGTCACTAGTCCAAGGAGCCCATTTCTACCTGTTCCCCCTCACAATACATGGGAAGGTAGAACCTATTCTAACAAGAGGCGAGAATCGAACACAGCACAGAATTCCCTGAGAACGATCAATGATATTGCACATGGCTTAAAAAAAGAAAAAAAAATCAAGAAGAGGGGATTAAATAAATCTTCCTATCATGTTTAATTAAATAAACAGAATCCTCTCCTTCTTTCCCTTCCCTTAAAGTAGTTTGGCCCAGGAGGACATAAAATAGCTGTCATTATTTTTACAAGAAGCACAACATTTACCTTACCTATTATTAGAGGCAATGTGGGAGGACACCCTCCATCTGAAAGCAATTAGGGCAGCCCGAGAGTGCAGTGTGAGGAACGCAGACTTCACAGAGGGACGCCTCTACCTTTCTGGGACACTTTAAACGTCGATCTTTGAAGGCTGGAGGCGGATAAGCGGCCAGCTATGGAAATTATCGTTAACGACCTCGCCGTGTCGACTAGCTTATTAGAGAGCAATTAGCATTGGACATCACTTCATTCCGATAATTCCGTCCTGGGAAAACGCTGACGCGGTTATACCCTTTGCAGCTCGTTACCACTCTGTCTGAGACCTGTGTGGCACAAATTGCCCGATGGATATTAAGCTTCACTGGAGGCAGAGTAACAGGCTGAAGAATGAGCCCTTTCCCCTTCACACAAGCCGTTTGATTTATTTCACTGACAATTACCTGCATCATTTTTTAAAAAACTGTTTGTAGTGCTAATAGCCAATGTTTGTAGAGGCTGATACTTTTTAACATCTCACTCCATTTTTGTCCAATTTCTTATTTTATTGGTCTCTACAGAATCCAATTACAAAACCCAAACCTGCTTGTTTTCACATGCCACATAAAAGCCTTGTTAGGTAAGATATATAGAAACTAACGGCCGCCGCCGAAACAGGCTTCAGCCATAAGGAATTTCATCCAAGCAGTTGCCCTGTTCCTTGATTGTTATTGACAAATCAATAAAAGATAGAATAGCAAGGATAAAGTAAAAAAAATATATATGTATCAGAACTACTGTGTGTAATCTGGGACCTGAGAAAGAGTGAATTCACCTGCAATGTGCAGTCATGCATCACGTTTTCTCTGCCGCAGCCAAAGGAACAGAGCTATGCCAACTCACCTGAGAACATCGCCTGTGGTCTTCACACCACTGCAGAACACCGTCACTCTGAAAGAAAACAAAGCAATTCAATCTTTGGATGAATGCTGCACTTTGTGGATCACTCAATAAGACCTCTGGGGAAAAAGACTCGATATATAGATCATGCACTATAAACATATATAGTTACGTACACTCCGCATGTTAACAGCTTCACACTTTCCACACAACCCGGATTACGCTGTAAATGCCGGTGTATTTGAGTAGGATCCTGGAAATCTTCCAAACCTCGGATACCGTAGTAACTTAGGCCCTGAGTCCTGACCGGAAGTGCCTAACAAGAACTCTGGTTATTGTGGTTTTGTGGCTACACTATATATATTATTTGAGTTATATATTTTATACAAGGCTTCTGATTGAAAACACGCTTTTGTTGAATGCAAGGGCCTGACACTTGATTATACTCCTATATAGAAGGAATAAACACTGAAAGAGAGACAGACTGGTTATAGATAATGAAACTGCATTATTAATTTTTATTAATGTATTAATGTTTAGTTCACCCATTATTCAGCTACATAATTTGTTCCTCGACCTCCCTGATACTCGCACTTGCACACACATACCTTTAAGAAAGCCAATATGCAGCTAAAGTGGCAGAAGAGCAGGCACGCTACACCAGCATTTCTCATTCATTTCTCCACGGCCTTAATTGTCACAAAGTGGCCTGAAGAGAAGAACAGCCATTATGCTTGACAGGTCAGGGTCCTGAGGCTGCAATAAGTGACCTCTTAAGGAATGTTAAAGGGTAGCACCATCTCTAAAGATCACATCAGCTCTGACACCTCTCTGAGTCACACTGGTAATGTCATGGGGATCCACCAATAGACACTTAAGAAGAAAAGATCAGGGCATGGAACACCGCGGGACTTCGCGGTTTAATATCATTTTTAGAGATGAAATGACACCATTACATTAACAATTACATATATATAAATGTAATTATAAATGGAAAAATACACAAAACCAGAGTAATAAGAGTCACTCTCAGTGTCTGTGTTTGGGCTATGGACAGGGCTAAAAATCAAGGCGTAAGCAAGAAATCCTACTTCATGGAACACCCTCCAGTTGTGATGAATACTGATGAAATGATCAGTGAGTGAGTGTGCTGCTTTAATGCTGCTTTCTAATGGGCGAGTAGCTAAGGAGCTCCCAGTAAGCCTTCTGGGTCTAAAATAATCAGCAGAACTGCCAAAGCCGGTCTCAGGAAGCCAGATTTCTTGCTTAGCCAGATAACTTGTCGGATTTAAGGTACCCCAGTTTAAATGGACTTTATCTTAGTTCACTTACATTTAGCCCAGACTACCTTAAATCTGACAAGTTATCTGACTGAGCAAGAAATCCTGCTTCGTGAAGCGGGCCCTTGGTTGAGTTGGTGCAACCATAACACAGCGGATAACAAAAACAAATCAACACACCTTTCATGTGTCTGCACTGTTTTTATTTGCTCCGCGGGTTTATTTTGTTCCTCCCAGTGAGCACGCAACCTCTGAATATCATTCATGGGAATTTCTCCCAGACTATCCTGTCTGTATATACAGGACTTCCTGTCACTGGCCATCAAAGAGATACCATCAGAGAGAACAGCCCAGCCGCTGACAGACCAGAGTGCCCTGGTGGGATATGGGGGGGGGGGCTGAGGTAGGGCGGGGTCCTCAGTGGGAATGGCAGGAGAAACCATCAGCTGGTGTTTGTACCCCCCACCCCCTCTTCAGAACCGTCAGAGTGATCCCGTCAGTCTGGTCTCTTTCGTCTTCCTTCACGGAACATCTGCTGGCCATACAAAGGAACACAGATCTCCTTGAGATGCATGGCTCAGCTCATCCGCTCTGGCTCCATGACATCTGATGGCAAAATGCTGCATGTAATTGTTGGGTTTGCCCCCATGCAGACATCAGCGTGGCCCCCACGCTGCACAAAGGCCCCATTCCTGGGGGAGGCTGCTTAGCTGTATTTATTTTTTCTAATTCCGGCATTATCTCCATCCGTAAATGGCATGAGCTGATTCTAATGGCCTTTGCCTGGCCACGTTCCCACACCCTCCCGAAGCTCAGGATTTGCCGTCCCCTTAAAAATCTGCACCATCACATCCGACGCTCTGAATGTGCCTGGTGCTATGAGTTATTTCTGTCAGTCTTTAGTGCGCAATTGTCTGCGTGTGTGAACGCTTATGCTAACTTAAAATAAGGATAACACATGTCTGGGGGGGGGGCTGTACCGAGGCAATAGTGTGTGGTACATGTGTGCAGTTCTGGAAGCCATTTTTAATTGCCCAATTACATGTCAACTGCAAAGGCATGCGATTCAGGAGCGCGCAGTTACTGCATCTTTGGACTACGACTAAACAATCTGCAGACAAAGATAGGACAAGTTAATCAATTATAATCAGCATAATGTCAGAGATCAACAGAGCTTGCCCGGGTTTTATTCTCCGATACGTCTCAGAATGACAATGACCACAATACATTCTCACTACTGAACTACCCAGCTGCAGGAGAAATGAAAGGAGCGGGATTAAATCATGTCAGCACATGAAAAGTAGAGAGGATAACATCAGCAGAGAGGCGAGGGCTTCCTTGACCGAGTTAGTAAACGCTCTCTACAGCTATGCTTCCTCGTGCATGCCGCGTAATGTCCTTTGATCAAAAATGATCGATGATAATTTCAATAACAGTCATGGAAATTTTATTTAGTCATACTGTACACAAAATGAATGCAGCACATGCTGTTTGAGTACAGTAACCAGACAGTAAGTGCTTGTTGTGTACATGCAGGAAAAACATGGCTGTCAGACAACAGCAGAGATAGGCAGGCATAACTCATAACCTGAAGTCTAGGCATATGGTCCAATAACATCTGAAAATTATTTTTCAATCGCCCGGGAGTCTCATTTCCTACAGACGTATGGCTCAGACAAAGACCAAAGGGCATTTAGAAAGAAAAAAACTAGAGACAAATTGATTTAAACTTTGCCTTCTATCCTGCCTAGTCTATAACTGTCCTCTGTTATATGTTTTCTATATAGCAAGTGTGAATGGTATTTTTTTTTTTAGTTTCCTATACCAATATGTTCCCGTGCCAATGTTTATGAAAAAACAATCACATGAAAGTCCACATTGCCAGGTGAAAGGGGTAATGACCAGCTTGTACCTAATCCACGGACACGTGGCCAGCTGTGGAGGACCTGCAGAGTGTAAGCTTTGTTTTTATCGCCCAGCCAAACACAGAGGGCTGAATACACAGGTGCGTAGATTACCAGAGTGTCATGGCACGAAGGAGTGCATGCACAAAGGCCAGCGTACGAGCTCTTTTCAGCACTGTCTGTAGCAACCCTCAGCTGTCTGCGCGGAATGACACAAACGATGTACTGCATAGGAGTTTAAAAAGGAGAAGGGATATTTTCACCCGGGAAGTTAATATCATGTACACGGTGCGCAATGGCCAGTAACGAGCACCATGCGTGAAATACAGTCGTGCACCTAAACTGGGAAGAAGCCTCTGTAACAAAGGAGAAGGAAAAAGATTTATAGCTAGAATTTTGGGAAAAAGGCAGAGCATGAGATAATTAATTTGCGTGCATACCCAGTAAATCCCAGTAAGTTGGATTTGCACTCAGAGACAAGGCTTTTAGTTATCCTGACTTTGTTAATGGCTATTCCACTTGCTGGAGTAATCGGATTCCTGGAGTATGGAGCATCATTAACGGCTATTAATCTTTTTCAAGGCTGCTTGTCTGAAGCACCTTTGAAAAGGGCATTTTAGTCTGAAATGCAAACCACGCTTCCTGTTAAGCTCGGCTTGATTCTCCAGGTATTTAACAGTAGATGGATAAACAACCTTAAAATACAGCAAAATTGACGTACATGTGTTTTTTTATTTCTTTGTTTGTATCTAACACTGTCAGGTAAAAATTAGCAATTACTCTGTGATATGTGACATTTTACTATCACTGGAGCTCTTCTAAAAAAATATGCTTTTGGCATGTGAGCATTAGTGTAGATTCACACTGGAGTGTGTCCAGGGCCTGGAGAGAAATTGCAGAGGTGAGGCTCAGGCAGCAGCTTGGACAGCAAATAAGGCAGCAATTCAGGCAGCAGCATGGACAGCAAATAAGGCAGCAATTCAGGCGGCAGCTCAGACAGCAAATAAGGCAGCAAATCAGGCAGCAGCTCGGACAGCAAATAAGGCAGCAATTCAGGCAGCAGCATGGACAGCAAATAAGGCAGCAATTCAGGCGGCAGCTCAGACAGCAAATAAGGCAGCAATTCAGGCAGCAGCTCGGACAGCAAATAAGGCAGCAATTCAGGCAGTTGCTCAGGCATCCTGTATGAACCTGGGTCATATCAAGCTTCTGACCAGGAGTTTAACAGCGAACCACACCATCTGCCCACAAGTAGCTAAAACCCTTTTTAATGCATGAAAGTGAAACTGGCTGAGCGCCCCCCCCCCCCCCCCCCGCGCTCTGGGAAGTGCCCTGTCGCTTCACAGGTGTGGGGGTGCTGTGGCCCACTGGTCCTTAATGGCCCTTTTGTTGGAAATTGGAGGTCAGAAGAAGCCAGTTGTCCGAAGGAAGCAGCACCACTTTCCCACTCTTTCATGTTATCGAGACAGGCGGATTCCCTGTTTGGGGAGTCTGTCTCTTCTCAGCAAGAAGAATAAAAGGCTTGATGGAGCCAGAAGTGAATAAGGCATACCAGTCCCACAGAGGACGACCGCCGGGTTGTATGGGGAGCCGTCATTGGCCAATGTCAAGAAAAACTCAATTCAATGAGCCAGAATGTGGATTTCTCACACGCTTAACTTGCCGTTTCTCACTGTTAAGGTAACAGCGCTGGAGGAGCCACTCTGGTACCGTCCTCTGGTACCGTCCTCTGGTACCCGCTCTGTGCCTGCATCCCCACCATCTGCCCGGGACGTTTTTCCCCTTTTTCTCTGCACGCACCCCCCCTCCACAACCTTCCAGCTGCTTCAAAGAAAGAGTGGCCTGTGACCGCACTTTACGCAAAGGGCTGCCTCAGAACAAAAGGTCCATTTTCCTTAATGTTGCTTTCGCACGCTGGCTATGAGTGGCCGGTCCCCGCTTTCGATCAGACGTGGGCGCGAGTGTGGGATCTAGACAGGTGGCTGCTTTTAATTCTCCCAGATCTGAGGGACGGACCTGTTTGTACGCCTGGCAGCAGTATGGGCCGCATGTCTGTGTGCCGTCACACAATTTCCTCTACCCTCAGGTGCCAGTAAATAAAGCACAACACGGGATCAGTTGCTGAAAATAAATGCAGAACATCTGACGTTGCAGATCGCTTGGCCTTTGTGCAAATCAGTGACAAATGCGGCCCCCACAGATTTAACTAATCCCCCAGAGACCATGCAACAAATCTGTAAGGGTGATTTAAAAAAAAAAAAAAAACCTTACTTGCAAGATTAAGAATAACATTTGCTCATCTGATACACTGGGGATTTATTTTTGCTGTCCGATAACAAAGTTAACTGAGGAAAATTTAAAAACAAACGGAAAGATGTAACCTCAGCTTCTTGTAATAGCAAACAACCCAAAATGTACAAAAAAAGGCCATGGGGTTATAGAAAATACCTTAACAATTATTCAGATTGTCCCGTGATTCTGAAGGTAATTGCGTATTGATTATCACAGATGACTCACAAACGCAAATCACTGAAAACATGTAAATATCAGGAGAAAAAAAAGACCAAGGGGATATTTAGTGCTTTGGCTCTTGGCGCAAATGATTTGACCTCGGAACTGAGTCCCGACACAGACTCGCCAAACGTGACACATGGCGCTCAGACCGGCTGCATGACACAGGAAACGCTCAGAATAAAAGAGAACAATAACGCACTTTATAACAATGGATTCTTCTATCGCGTATAATTTTCATCATTTTCTAAAGTTAGGTCTACTTGTTCTTACATCTGTAGTGAATTTAACATTTCGTTTCGTAACAAACCAAAGATAAACAATAACTAAGAAACGATGATCAATGCCAAAATCTTCAGCATCAAATCAAATTATTAATGATGAGCTGGAGCCCTGGGCTGCTAGCGCCGATGAATTTGCACGGAATTCCGCTTTAAAAGCCCCTAACGATGGTTCGACCATGGCTCCTTATCTGATCAGGAACCAAATCACACTTTCCTTTTAATTTTCACACCCATTTCTGCACAAGCTGAACCTCTTGCCTGGTACTTTGACACCTTTTGCGCAAATACATCTGCGCCGTCTGAGACCATCTACGGGCGCCCTCATCACTGTGCAGCCAGGTGGAAGTTCAGAGGGACTTAAAACGGAGCTTCCAGAACAGCCTGCTTAAATGGGGCAACTGGCTTAATGGTTTTCCCACCCAGAGTACTGAGAGCACATGTTGAAGCGGTTAAAATAACAAATGACTTTCAAAGCCGCCAGCAAACTGACGCGTAATGCTCATGTTAAGGTATAATTTACCTTTGACAAACAATACAGCACGACAATTATAAGCTGTAGTTGTTATACAGAAACGGCTCGTCGTTTCAACAAGTTAAGATAATAAAGTCAGCACTTAAAAGTCTACGCTCGCTTTCACGCGGGACATTTTGGGTAAGATTACACATTGAAGCACTTTGCCTTTCGCCCTTAAATGCCCGGTCTTACCCACATAAGCGCGCGGGAGATGTGGCCGCGCGTCCCGCACCCGGCTTACCTGCACATTCCTGAAGGAGGCGGCGAGCTGCGTGATGTGCAGCGTCAGGCAGCGCGAGGTGCATCTCGCGCTGTTAATTTTATCCAAAATTTCCCCGCTTTCAGCACCAGCTTTCCGCGCGACAGCGGAACCAATCGCGCACCACATGCAAACCAGCATCACACGGAAGCCAAACATTGTTCTACAAAGAAAGTGAAATCAGTATGTATGTATTTCTCGCTGGGTCCGTTTTCCCCCGATGAATCGCCTTTGACTTCGCTTCAGCGCTCCGATCTGCGCGCGGCGGGGTTATTGCTATCCACACAAACGCAGCCCAGACACTCCCCTAAAGCGTGCACGTGTGGCATTTCATCACTTGCCAAAAGGGAAGAATCCGTATTGTAGGCCATCTATTTTTAAATACCGATAGTGGAAAATGTGTTTTCCACTCAAGTAAAAATGTTTTTTATATAGTTATAAAAAATAACTGTAAAATACTTATTTACTTCTGATTCTCTGCAGATAATTATTATTACCGTCTATCAAAGTTAATGTTGGTATTAAGAATGTGTATAGTTTATAAAATATGTAGATGCTCTAATGAAAATTCACGATTCATGCGCAAATGCCATATCCTTTATACATACCAAAAAGAGTGTTTTGAGAGTTAATATGCAAACATCCACGACATTAGTCCTGATAATGGCCTAATACTCGGGATTGCCAGCATCTCAGATCTTCATTTGGTGTTTAATAGCTGATACAGTAGATCATATGGTGCCTAAATTAAGTGAAAGCTGGAAATCTTACCACTTGACTGTGGGAGTTCAAGCTGGACTGCAATTTCCCATGAATTTATACTATTTTTTAATGCGATTTAAAAAGTGTAACAATATATAACATGAGTTTAAAATATCTTTGGACCTCTAACTTTGATAAATATAGATTTTTTTTTGCAGAATGTGAGTGTAGCAATTATAGGAAACTCTCTGGGGAGTCAAGTGTGAGTCTGCTGTACACTTAACATATACAGAGCTTCATTGGTGCCAGCCTGCTGTACACTTAACATATACAGAGCTTCATTGGTGCCAGCCTGCTGTACACTAACATATACAGGGCTTCATTGGTGCCAGCCTGCTGTACACTAACATATACAGGGCTTCATTGGTGCCAGCCTGCTCTACACTAACATATACAGGGCTTCATTGGTGCCAGCCTGCTGTACACTAACATATACAGAGCTTCATTGGTGCCAGCCTGCTGTACACAACATATACAGAGCTTCATTGGTGCCAGCCTGCTCTACACTAACATATTCAGCGCTTCATTGGTGCCAGCCTACCCT
>JAODKF010000038.1:2511884-2524800 GCA_026779585.1 Mormyrus proboscirostris | reverse complement strand
CATTGGTGCCAGCCTACCCTACACTAACATATACAGAGCTTCATTGGTGCCAGCCTGCTCTACACTAACATATACAGTGCTTCATTGGTACCAGCCTGCTCTACACTGACATATACAGAGCTTCATTGGTACCAGCCTGCTCTACACTAACATATACAGAGCTTCATTGGTACCAGCCTGCTCTACACTAACATATACAGAGCTTCATTGGTACCAGCTGAGACACACAAAACAATAGCTTGTGAATCTAGTCAATGACCCTATTTATCCAGTTTAGTGAACAAATAAACATCTGAAACATTATGATATCACAACAAATAGCCAAAGATAGTTGGAACAAAATTTGAAGTTGGTAATCGGTAATTTGAGTGATATCATTCCTCTTCGGGGGGGGGCGTGCATTGGCTAGCGATTTGGCCTCACAGCGGGGGTTGGGGTTCAAATCCTGCTCCTGGCTCTGAGTGTGTCGAATTTGCACGGTTTCCCTGAGTTTCCTCCTACGGTCCAATAGCATGCACTTAGGTGAACTTGTCTTGTAAACTGCCTTTAGTGTGATGGTAAGTGCAGAGGACCGGGCCCCATCCTGGAGTGTGCCGCCAACATACTGTGACCCTATTCCAGATAAATGTTATTGAGGATGGATGTTTTCTCTTTGGATTTATTAGAGAGGCTTATTGATGAAAAGCCTAAATCCTCGCTGTCATATTCTCTTATAGTCACAAAACAGCTGAATTACCTTTTGGACACAATAGTCTGTTTTGTTATGTCACATCTTTGTATGATAAACTCGTTACGCATTTCCTCATTTCCTTCTTAAATCCACACGGATATGCTAAAACACTTTGTTATTAAAATATTTTATTTTCTTTGCTAACATTTTTTTCTTATTCAAAAGGTCCAGTGGATGATGGGGTTCTATTAGTTAACATTATTTAGCCGCAGACACATAAAATTGGACATTATGACTTCAAGATGAAATAACCAAATGATTTACCACTGTCTACTGAAGGTTTAAAGCAAACATCATTGCAATACAAAATACCATCAGAGACACCTTCACACATCTGCATCTTTAACCCACACTCCCTGTCAAATTAAATTGCAAACAGCACATTTGAGCAATTCAGCAGATTTACAAAATGTTTTTGAATCCCCATGAGAATTTGTGTTCCATGGAGAATATACTGAGGAATCTCTTCTGAGAAATCTTTCTCAAAAACGTAGATTAATTGGGATATATAAGGCTATATTAGAATGCATTGGACAGTGTATAAAATCTACTGGCTTATAATTATACATACCTAGTATTTAGATATACTTCTTAATTAATTCAACTAAACCTAAACGCAACATGAAATCTAATTCTTAATAATTTCAAGCTTTCATTTGTTATTGTAGCGATTATCGTTGTGATGGATCGATTTTAAGCATACATGCCATCGCCATTTCCTTTATCATTTAAATGGTTAACTGTACCATTTCGGCACCACATATTTTTTAACGTTAGACTAAAACTTAGTTATATAGTTGCAATTAATTAGGCTGTGCATTTATGAAGATTTGTTAAATATATGACACTCATTACCACAGTTTTTCTGTGCAAAAGCCCGCTTTTAAGGACCTTGAACCTTGAACAGAAATAGGGAACACTGCTGCCCTCCTGCGATATATTCACCGCACTGCAAAACATTATTTACTCCAAACGTCTGGTCAGTAAAAAAGCTTAAACGAAAAGAACTGCGGAACAGAATGAACATATTATATTAATATATAATGTACGCCAGCAGAAATATGTTAATTTAAATAAAAACAAACGGAACAAATAATCCGAGACCGTAAAATAGAAGAAAACAGATTTAAAAATCAGTACTGTGTGTTAATGTATGCATAAAGTACAGAAATCAGAGCCCTGTGTAGTTCGACCTATTGGACGGTCATGGACAAAGAAACACCTCCAATAAAAAAACATTTCTGCTGATTTAATACAAAGGGTAAATATTTAGTATTGATTTGGTCTGATACGTCATATAGGCCTGCACTGCTCAAATGACAAAACCCGCGAGTTTTACGACGACACAAAAGAGGGGCACATTCTCAGAATTCTGGCAGCATTTCAACATCATATTTGTCTAACCCCAATCGCAAAGTCCCTTTTCCTGCCAAGTACAAATAGATGCAGGACATAATCATACAGAAAACTACGCGTTTCGTTTATCGAATGATAAAAGTCATATATGATTATCAAAATGAGAAAATGTATCTTGTGCTTATTTCCTGCGTTGATTGTCTCGTGGGCGCAAACTAGCGACATAGTACCTGTGCCTTGCAATGACAAGACAGTGGAGAAGTTATCTCGCCTGGCGCTTACTTACGTCAATGAGGACAGAACTGTGGGCTACAAATTTAGTCTCAACAGAATTTTGAACGTCCATCTTCATGCACAGGTTGGTCGTTTTTATTTTCATTACAGCTTGTGAAATAGGGATAGGAACATAGCCTGCATCTAAACAGGAAATATATATGTTCAACCGTATGAAAAAGTTCAACAGCATATGAAATTTGTTTTGGAGTAATTATTAAATTGGTAAATAAACAATTTCTTCTTCTTATAATAATAATAATAATGATGATGATCATGATTGTTATTGCTTGGGTTAAATTAATAGCTTTAGTACATTTGCATAGATGGTTTTCTGTGCTGGACACTATGAAATCGGCTACATTAACGTTTAGAATGATGTCTTATTAATCCAGATGATTGCTATTCAAAGGAAACGTAACAAAAATTGATTTTCTTGCTGTTATTTTCTCCCAGACCCAGGGCCTCAATTACTTCTTCTCTCTTTAATTCTACGAAAAAATTGGGCGGTTTCGTTTTCATTGGCAGTATATGAATTTAATGACGGTACATTGTTCATGCGTCAGATCTCACGGTACTACACAGGGAGCAGTGTCGCGAGGCAGGTCCCACGTGTCACGCGTGTCCGGTACGTGAAACAGTGCATCTGCGTTGTCTTCAGGGACCGGCTGGGAAGGTCTACTATCTGGATTTGGAGGTGCTGGAGACAAAATGCCACGTGGGGAGCCCGAAGCCTTGGCGGCGATGTGACATCAGACCTTTTATGGAAACAGTAAGGAATCCAGGTCCTGTAATGTCCGTACTGCAACTAAAATACGGAATATTTAACATGGCGGCAGGTTGACCGTCACTCAGACAAACCCAGACAGACAAACGCTAAACACCAAAAAAGTACAGGCTCACAAAATACCACGATACTAAATGGGCATCTCTCTCATCCAGTGTCGACAGAAACTGTCATGAGATTCATAAAGCCGTGATATACGCCATTCCTAGGCTGCTTGTAACCAAGGCCAAAGACACAAACCCTGGGACAAGGAGCACAAAACTGACACTCCTGACTAATGGAAAAAAAGTCACATAGTCTGATGAATCATCTTTCACCCTTTTCCCTGCATCCAGACAGGTTTGCATTTGCAGAAAGCTGAAGGACACCTTCAAAAACAGCACGTCTGCTGGTATGGGCAGCAACATCGGGGCTTCCATTAGGTCTAAATAGACTTGCATGCTCATACAATAACTGAGGACTATGAGCCTATTTGCCGAACAGTTGCACCCTTTGGTCCATAAAGTGCCGTATTTCCGGATTATACACCACATACCGCCAATGTACAAATTCAAGAGCGGTTTCATGAAGACCAGGACGATTGCAAACGCCTTCCATGGCCTTCACAGCCACCAGATCTAATCACCGATCCCTTATGGTATTTTATGCAGTCAGGGCTATAACGGAGCCCCACTCTGTATTATTTCCTTGATATTAACCCCCCCAAGAAAATATCATTTCATATCTAAGCACAGTTGATTTTAACACGTGCCATAAAAGGAAAAGTAAATGCCAAAGTTAATAACCTGAAAACTGAAATATAAATATTCTGTAAAATTGTGTAAAAGTAAGGATCCTGGAATAATTCCTATAAAAATTCTGTAATTTATGCTTACCCCTTTTTGAAGGATATAGTTGACATTTATTCGGTAAAGTGGGACTGTAATTATTCCCTCGGGAAAAAAACAATCATTACGGAATAGATGCATAAAAGACCTGCTACTACAGACAAGAGATGGGGGGTGCAATTTGTGCAAAACAGCAGTCTTGCGTGCAGAAAAATGTGCAATCGTGGCAGTCAGGTTATTTTTGCCTCAGGCAAGACCAAAATGTCATATGTAGTTATTTAAAGTTGCATAAAGGTATCGTTCATAGAAAGTACTTAAAGTTGTTATTTAAAATAGGGCTTTAATATTATGTGGATTGAAAACATTTGATTTATTTCAGCAAATCAGCGGAAACTGCAACACCACCATCCTGCATGCGCTGCAGGGCTTCTCTTACCTGCACAGCTACGACTGCATTCTCATCCCAGGTAGTCGCCGCATTTGCATTCAGCGAGCAACACACTCAGCTTTCCTTTACGGTATATTTGGATGCATTATAAATCAGACAATTTCCACGTCAGCTTTCAGCTTGCTCACTTTCGGCTATTTTGCATTATGCCCTGAGAACGAATGCTCAAAGAGACCTCATGCCGTGGGCTTTTGCAGACCAACCAGAGACGTTGCTGAAGACTTGCCCGGACTGCCCCTTGCTCCTGCCCGTGGACAGCAGGGAGGCACTGCAGGCGGCGCGGCTAACCCTCCGCAAGTATAACGCCGAGAAAGCCGGCGGCCCGCAGTTCAGGCTGCAGAGCGTCACCCGAGCCTCCCAGGTACGCGGTGCAAACCGCAGCCTTCTCCAGTATCCTGCAGTAGCTCTGTTGTTGTGAGAAGCTTTATGACTATAACACCGCACATGGTACAGAGCACGGTGGCACAGGGCAGCTTTGTGGAATACACCATCCAGGAGACGGGCTGCACCCTCGAGCAAGAAAATACTGGACTCTGCCAGCCAACAGACATAAATGGGGAGGTAAGTATCGGGGCTACAAAACTGTACGTGAGAGTCTATTAAACCTTAAGGATTTTCAGGTCATTAAACATGATCAGGGGCGTTGCTTGGATCTTAAGATAGCTGGGTCTTATCCGCAGTTCGCAGACTGAGAGTGTGGCTGTTAAAATATGTCAGCTAAACAAACCATTCGGGGCTCATTTGGATTCGTTTGGGGCTTCAGCCCTGACCCGACCTACACCTCTGAACATGATATACACAGAGATGTGGGGACCAGGGCGGGGGGAGGGGTGGGATATATTCCATCCAATATTTAATTTGGATTCATTCATAGCCCCCAAGAAATACACTTTTGTATTTAAATTATTAAGTTGTGTCTCTCCCCCCTCAAACTCTCTCCTATGCTATCGCATACACACTTTTGGTTTCTAAAGGTCACCACGATTCGCGGTTCATCCCTTACTGTGTCACACTCCATTGGCTTCTTATTGCATTTGTTTTTTTTCAGGTGGCAGGTTTCTGTGTCGGGGCAGTTTATGACAGCAGGGACAGAGACATTCAAGTGTCCTGTGAATTATTCCACTCCCAGGTACTGTGAATGACCTGCCACATCGGTACAGCACCATCAGACAGCGGTGGCCTTGTGCCAATCAATTAAGCTAGAGCCTGCCTGACATTTTGTATAAAAGTAATGTATGAATTAATTATTCAGTCAACCAATAACATTTCTACATTGACTGCGAAAGACATGTTGTTAAACTGGCCAGTGAGTGAGATCTCTCGATCAGATCGCATCTCTTAATCCACTCTCCCTTTCCTCATCATTCTCATCTCCTGTCAATAACTATAAATCATTAAGGAGTTGTCATATCTTGACATTAATGATGATAATCTCAGTGTTAGTACACAAGGTTAGCTGGACATGTTTGAAGGTATAATAGTTACATGAAGTTACAATAATATTGATATCTGCATATGTGTTTTTTATGTCTTGTGTGTGGCTTTGAAATGGTGCCAATCCACAAACTTGGTTTGCAGAGTCACTGTCAGGCAGCTTGTCACCTAGACTGAATGTGCGTTCAAAAAAACCCCGTCAGCAAATGGTGCCTCTTTGATCTGCCAGCCAGTTTATCCTGTGCCTGAAATCTCCATTCTCACTTATGCATTATAGGCTTAAGAATTCGCTAAGGAAACCCAGGAGGCGATAGATAATGTTGGGTGGATAATGTTGGGTGGATACTGTAGTCCAGCATTGTCAGAGTGTCGCCTTTTCGTCCATAGGGGGTTGAGATGCCTAAGCCTGGGACTATGGGGGGAGGCACTGGGCTAAAGAAGGTGCCGGATGAGATTTCTGCTCAGCGTGAGAAGCCCACACATGCAGACGCCAAATCCCCAGTGCCAAAGGACCGGAGCCCCAGACCCACAGATTCTGCACAGAAAGATGTAGTCCCTGTCGGGCCAGACAGCAAGCCTGCTGTCCCGATCCAACCGAATGCAAACCCCGAACCCCCGAAAGCCAAACCACCCACTGGCCCAAAAGCATCGCATTACCAGTCCTCAGAATCAGACTCTTCTGAGTCTTCTGAGGAAGCCAGCGACGCCGTCATCAGGCCGGCCCAGGATTTCAGGTACAAATATTCCCGCCAAAAGAGGCAGGTGTCTCCCAATGTCAGGCCGGAACACATCCCAGAATTCCTGAGCGTCTTCCCCAGCGCGCCATCCCCATTCCGCTCCTGCCCTGGAGCACCACGCTACACCACTGTGTGAACAAACGCAAGTGCCGATCTGTTGTGCATTTCGCCAATGAACTGACATTACATGAATTGATATTTCATTGTAATTTTGTTGCCAAATCTACGACATGCCAACTTAATAAAAATGATGTAAACTGGTCTTTATTGTTATTGACATTGTACCAAAGCAGCAGCGTAGTAGTAAAAGTAGTAGTAGTAGTAGTAGTAGTAGTAGTATTGTAAGAGTAGTATGATGGCGAGTACCTGCTCCTCCCATTGGTATAAACAGGCAGACAGGGATTCACTGAAAAAGCCAACCAGTTCAACCATACTGAGTTACACTCTTAAGAATTTTCTATAGGAAATCCCAGTTATTTTCCATTGACCCTAAAAGTAGTCATGGTTGCATGTCATATCAATACACCTCTGTTATATTTTTGCATCAAACTAACAACGTGTTATATTTAGTGTCAAATTAGATCCCTTACTTAACTGGATCCTGTGTGCAAAGCAGTATTAGTCTTTAAAAACACCGAACATTTTTCTAAAACAATGAAGGCAGATACTTCAGGATGAATCAAATCCTTCATCCTAACTATGACTGAGCCCACTATGCCGCTCATGACTGCCGTTATCGACCAGCTTTTGCTGGCTGACCCCTGCTTAATGGCTTGAAGCCTCTATTTGCCCTAATTTTTAATGAACACAGCAAATGTTCATTAAAAAACTGCACCTACTTAACCTGATGCAGAAGAAATGCCTCAGGAATGTAATTATAAAGCGTAACTTCATTTATGCTGGACAGGAACAAGAGGCACAGAACTGAGAGGAAAGGATTTTTTACTGGGCTAAACGTTAAAACTGGGGGAAAAGAATTGAAAAAGCACAGGGAGCCAAACGGTCTGTGGAAGGTCAGCGAAGTCAGGGAATGTGACATTTTGAGAGAAAAACCAGAAGTTTATTTTGTATTTTATTTGGTGAATATGCAGAGGTGGCTACAGGGGCTGGTCAACCCCTTGACAGCACACCCCCCTCCCCAGTCCTGCAGAAACATACTTAGTTAATAATTAATGGCAAAGTGAAGGGATGAATAAAGCTTTTATCCCGTATTATGTCTCCTGTGCGTCGCCTTCGGCTGGGAATTATCATTCACAGCTGCGTTATATATCGGGGTACATAAAGCAGGGACACGACAAGGTGAGGCAGCTTTCTGAAACGTGTGACTGGCTTCTAGGCTTTGCGGAAGCAGTAAGCAGTCACATTAGCTAGGAGGTCTGCTCCATCCACATTACTCTCAAGAGTGTGGGTTTGGTTTCCACACCGGTAGGGACCGAATTGGCCCCAACATGTTCTCATCGTCCACACCAACATCGACCCATGTCTCAATAGGAGACTTTTAGAAATTGGTTCAATCAGAATCATTTCTGGTTTTGACATATCAAAGCGACTATCTCCGAAAGACTATTTATAATTAGTTTGCATCTGTCAGGCTCTCCCTGACTTTGTCCACCTGCTTCGTGAAGATCAATTATTTCTGAAGCTACGTTTACCATGTCACTCTCTCTTCTGACTGTCTACAGTATTGGCTTCGTCTTTGTGCACAATTCATCAATTAATCAGAATATTAACACTGGGGTCGAACTAAAATGGATGCATTGTGAAATATCTTGAGTACAAAAGTGTACCAGTTTGCTGACCTTGAAAATTGCCCCGTACAACTTACATATAACACACTTCTTAGTCTCATTCAATAAAATTATCACAAATTTGTCCGCTGATTGAAAAACAAGTCAACAGTGAACAAGTTATAAGTCCTTTTTCTTCTTTACTACTGTTACAATTTTTCTGATAATATATCCACAATAATTTTGCACAGACACCTCGCTAAGCAGCTCCGACCCAAAGCTAAGACAGCTAGGCTTCCACAGCACCACATGTGTGCCTTTTGATGTGTGACAGCCGCAGAAGATTTGGCTGCTTTCTCCGAATGGTATTCATCTTCAAAAAGCACATGTGGAAATCCTGCCCTTTGACCACACACGTACTGGTTTCAATAAAGTCACTGAACCAAATACAGCAGCCCTGTCCCAACATCTAGGCAATTTCCATACAGAAAACATGTTTGGAATTCAGGGGAACAAAAGTGTTTCAAATAAGTATAAATTAAGTATAAGTTTTCGAACTACACAATGTTAACTAGAGTATCAGGTATTTAAACCCCAAACAGCAAAATCATATATAAAATATAAAACTCAGACTTGCAAAAAAAAAAAAAAAAAATGGATGCAAGAATTAAATTGCATAAATCTAAAGTTTTTAGAGAGAGTCATAACCTGAGGATGTTTAAATGAATGATAATTAATAAAATGATATCCCACTGCAAAATCATTTTACATGCTATTAAAAGCTAGTTGTATGTTATTTAAAAACTTATTTTTCTAGCTCAAAACGATCAACATGCACAGCTGTACAGCTTATCTTGCTAAGACTAGTTCGTGCAGAAACACTTTCCTGGTCCACTAAATATGTATGCATCGAAATTCATGGAAAGGAGCACGATTTCTGTCAATGACCTCTCAGGCACTCATGACTGGGGTTAAAAATTAATGCTGCTTGTTTAACCTTAGCAAATAACTGTCAAAAGATGGACCCTGTGACCTGGAAGGTCTCACACAATACAAGCAAAGCTCGTCGCAAAAGGTCACCCAATCCAGGTGGCTGACAGATGAAGACTGCGGGAGATATAAGGAATATCTTTATCTGTGGTGACCCTGTCTTGTCTTCCCACGTACTCGTTAATCAACCATTGCACGTGTTTATTCCCAAACACAAAGGAAGACAAACAGAATAAGAAACTAGAAAATTAGCTTGATAGCAAATGCACGATGTTGTTTTTCTTTCAATCAAATGGACTACTTTACTGTCAGTGGTCTGTAGCTATCATCCGCCTGTCATTAATCAACTTCTCATCATTGTTGCTATGTAAGTTAAAGACTAAGAGTCTCCCAGCCCTGGGGTCTCCGTGATCTCGGTGTATCTAGCCTTTACTCTACTCCTTGGTCCTGGTTGCTGTTGGGTCTTTTGGCTCTGCTACACATTCTGACACATAAATACATAAAAATACTAATTTTGGTACATTTTAAAGAGAGAAGGGGGCTATTTCTATATAATCTTTTAATTAAAGATCATAAAACTTTTATAATGAGCAGAGAATTCATGCTTTGTAATTTTAATACTCACTAACAGCCAAGATTCAAATAACAATGTATTCTCTTTTTCTGGTTTTATTTATTTATTTGGATTGTGTTTTATTACAAAACTAACAGTAGTCGTTTGGCATTACAGCCATGGAAAAAATTAATTAAGAGATAACTATATTTTTAAACAAATCTGCATTCTTAAATCTTGGTTTAATTGTGGTTCTGCTGGCAGAAGGCTATGTTGAGCAGCAGGTTGCCTTCAGGTTCAAAATTTCTAAAACAGCAGTAACCAAGAATAAGGTGAAGCAGGAGACACTGGGAACAACCAAAAACCAGCCAGGTAAAGGGCGGAAGCGACATACTAATGGAGTCGACCGCTAACTTATCCAACAGTTTCTCATGAATCGAAGGATGACATCAAATGACCCTCAAAAGAGAAACATTAAGCGCAGGTGTGAGGTGCACTGCTAGGATAGTTTGTACCAGGCTTCTAGAAGCAGGACTGAAGTCCCATAAAGCAAAGAATTAATGAGAAACAGGAAAAAAACAAGCTGCAGTTTGCAGAAAAAATATATATTATTCACAGACGCACAGTCTTAAATTGAGAAATGAGTGAAACAAAAAATTGTGCTATGGTCTTTTAAATTTTTCCGCAGCTGTATAAGCAGAGAATTGCAACCACATACTTCAATAATAGAGCTTTGGATTTGTTTTTGAACATTATTAGATGAGGTCAATGAGAGAAGGTTTTGTATTAAACCACAGGTCCAAAAGGAGAATGCAAATGAAAACACTCTAATGGCTAACAGTAGCTAGCAGCTACTTACTTAATGCTTTACATTGGCATCACACCAGAGCAAAACATGTTTGCTCTTCTCCCTGCAGTGTCTGAATGACAACAACATATAAATACTGCAGGAGCCGCAAGGCCGTTTATCTGAAGCTCCGTGAAGCAGTCGGAGCCATGCTGACACTTGCTGGATTGTTCTTGCTGGCCCACGTCTTTCTCGCCACTGGCGTGCCGCCCGCAGAACACCCGTCCGTCCCCTGCGATGAGAACGGGGCAGTACTGGCAGCCCAGGCAGCATTCCAGCACATCAGCGCCCAGCATCACCACGGTTACAAATACAAGCTCAAAAACTCAGCCTCCAGCCAACTGCTAAAGAAGGTGAGGGTCAGGGTTCAGTCACTTGTCAATCCGAGGCTCGTTCGGTGAATGAGTGTCGGGCGTACAGGCAGAGTGTCGGGCGTACAGGCAGAGTGTCTGGCGTACAGGCAGAGTGTCGGGCGTACAGGCAGAGTGTCGGGCGTACAGGGATACCCAGTGACTTTCCTTCTTCACAGGATGATCGCGCCTGTGAATTTCACTTGGAACTGGATCTGGAGGAGACCACATGTCATGTCGTGAACCCTAAACCCGTTGAGGAATGTGCGGTCAGGGAGACACATGAAACAGTGAGTCTCAAAAAACACCCAGCATTCTAAACACTGTCCTGTCGGCTTTTCTTTTTTTAACTGCTTTTTATTTACATCCGTAAATATCAGTGTGTGTTAAGCTCTGCACAAACAACCGATTATGCAACTCGGGTAAATATGAATATCTAACCTGTCTGGCAGAAAGTCGAATCAAACTGCAATGTGACCTTAACTGTGGCGGGAGGGAAGCCTACAGTGAAAAAATACTCCTGTTCATCCGATCCTGGTAAAATATGACTCCCTTCTGCTTAGCAACAACTGCTGTGGCCAGTTTCGGTCGCAATATCGCCACGGTGCTGTCTTTTAATTCAAATGGCACGAACCCTGCACCCTGTTTTCACCCCCAGCATCGGCAGAGGAGTTACAGAAGATTTGTCCCGACTGTCCGTCTCTGCTTCCTCTTCATTACCCTGCTGGCCTGGAGAGCATCAAGAGCGCTCTAAAGAAATTTCACGAGGAATCCAATGAAACCAGCTACTTTACACTGCTGGAGGTCGGCAGGCTTTCTACACAGGTGGGTGTTTTTAAAAAAATCTCAATCCTGTCCAATAGAACGACAGGAACACAGCAAACGCAATCATAATAAGTAAATATTTACTATTACATTTCGCTTATGACTGGTCGAAATCTCCTGTTTCCATCAACTGTCAGTGTAACTTGTATTATGCTTTTAAAGGAAAATATTCATATAATGAGTTGTGATGCACATTAGTTGATGGTTCATGCATGATGAATAACCAGGTTTCTTTCAATGGTCCCTGATTTCAACACGTCTTAAATTTAATCAGTCATATTATTTTTCTATTTGTATAGCTTAAATAAGAAAAGGCCGTGACCTGTCATCATGTCAGAAATGCATTTCCCTTGCAGTACATTTTAACTGGGCAATCCTACTTGGCTGAATTTGCCATTGTGCAGACTGGCTGCCCGCCCCACGTCATATGCGTGCTTGGCAGGGGCAAAGCTGTAAGTATACCTTCCTGTATCCATCCATCCATCCATCCATCCATCCATCCATCCATCAATCCATCAATCCATCCATCAATCCATCAATCCATCCATCCATCTGTGACTACTTACCCATTAGAGGGTCACAGAGAGCCTGCAGTATGTAATGGCAAACAAAGAGCACAGACTCACAGTCACCAACTACAGGTCATTTAGGGACACCAGCGTACATCAACACACATTTTTGGACTGTTTTTTTGCGGGAAATGCGAGCAGCTGGACGAGACACAAACAAACATGGGGAGAGCGGGCAAGGTACACATAGGAAGGACATTCAACCGCTAACCCTGGAACTGCCAGCCTACGGTCCACAGAAACAAGATGGTCTGAGCCACAGGCTGGGAACTCACTGATCGCTTACCTACATCATTTAAAAATGCTAAAGTACATTTTCACGATATAAAATATCAGAATGTAGGAAATGCATCAGTAAAAATATACTTTAGTTATCAACTAAGGCTAAGGGGTTTATAGGAAACCCAACACCCTTACAATCACAGAGGCTTCGTCTGAATAAAGTGTCTAATGGCTTATTCAC